>ML986694.1:0-35032 GCA_010094045.1 Lojkania enalia
GTATAGGCTTAGAGAACTTATTCTATTACTATATTAGCGTTCTCTATCTAACTATTAGTTTTTAAATAGAAGCTAATTAATATATATAACGTATTCCACTATTAAAGCGGCTAAACTATCGAAGCGGCTACTTTTTCTTAGTATAACGAATACTATATATAAAAAGTTAATTTACTTAATACTAATAAGAGATTCTATATATAATATACTTTTATCTAATTTAGAATTTTCTCTACTATCCTTTTAGCACGTACAAGCGTTATATCTAGTCTTACTACAGTTACTATAGTAGTATTAAGCTGGTTGAGCCCTTTCTTAAGTATTAGTACTACGAGTCTTCTTAAAGGGCTGAGAGTTTATAGATACTTCAGCAGCTATATATAAAGATCCCTCGTTATATAATACTATACTACTATACTAAATATACTTTCTTTTACGTGTTTTATACTTAGTTACTTCTTCTAATTACCTTTTAAGCTTAGAATTGCAAGCTTAAAGAAGTATATTCTAATATAGCATTAACTTAGCATCTTTTATAAGTTGTAAAAATCCTTCTTACGCCTCTTTTAGTAATTATATAAAGGACTTTTATATAAGTATTAATTGTAACCCAAATTTATATATATTACTTAAAGTTTTAAACTATTAGAAGTCTTCTTATAGAAGTAGTTCTAGTAGGGTATATAGTTATATATTAAGGCGATTTAATATAATCTACGCGTTTAGAGAAATAATTTCTATTACTTTAAAAGCTTTTTAATAGTTCTTATATATAAATACGTTAAAAAACGCGTCCTTAAAGGCTGGAAGAAAGCCTTTTTTATTAATATAGTAGACGCGTCAGCGTACTAAGTTTTATATATACTATAAGTACTTCAACTTTAATAGTAAGAAGTAAATTATATTAAGAGGCTAAAGTATATATAATAAATAAGAAGGTATATAAAGTATTAGAATCTTTTATATAAGGTAGTAATCTTTAAATTCCTAGTTAAGGTAGCTTTTATAGCTGTTTAAAATAAGTAGCCTGTATAATCCTATCTAACGTATCTTTATATACTTATTAAAGTACTTTAGCTACTTAAGACTAAGTACGTTATTTATCTAGCCGTTCTTAAAGACTGAAATTTTCCAATCGTATAATATATCTGCTTTTTTATACTATATAAAAATATAGACGTATTCTTTATAGATAATAAATAGTAGAGTTATATATATAGTAGCGTAGATACTCTAGATAATTATAATCTACTTACAATCGCCTAGTTATATAAAAGTAGGCCTTATATAACGTTCTAAACCTATAATAACCTTTATAGTACTAATAATATCTATCTAAAAGCCTATCTTATTAAAGTTATAAATATTATTATTATATATACTATATTTCGCAATTATATCCTATATAAGCTTAAACTATATATTAATAACCTCTAGATTCTCTTATTTTATTCTTTAACAATTCTTTACTTAATTAAAGGCTGTTTTAAACTTATTTATATACGCTATAAATCGTTTAGGCTAATTCTTTCCTATAGATATTCTACTATATATATTTAATAGTTTATCTACTATATCTACTACCTTATATAGCTAGGGCGTAACTCCTTGTAAATTAAGGTTAAGAATATATTATACAATTATTTATTCTTCGGTTACTATAAGCTTCTAGTAATTTAGTTATATACGAGGGCGAAATACGATTCTATAAAGTTGAGTAGAGAGTTGTTAATATTATACGTTAAAAGCTATAGCAGCGCGTTATACGCTCTTAAACTAGCCTAATTTATACGCCTGTAAGGTAAGCTTAATTCTACCTTCTTATTAAATTAATAGAAGGTTGTATTATAGATTTATTATAGTTCGTATATAGTATTTATAATGCTAAGAAAAAGTGGCCGCTTTAATAGTTTAGCTGCTTTAATAGTAGAATATATTATATTAATTTATAGCTATCTATAAAGTTCTTAGTAGAAGGTAGAAATAAACTATATTCTATAGTTAGATATAATAGTATATAATAGTCTATAGTAAACCTATATATAATAATAGAATAGTTAAATAATATTAAAAGCTTTAATTCTTACGTATAGTATTAGATATCTATACTTATTAAGCCTATTAACTACTACTATAATATTTATATGACCTTCTAATTCTAGTAGATTAGTTATAAAGTTTATAGAAATATTTTAAAACCTTTATTTAGGTATAAGTAATAGTTTTAGTAATCTATAGTACTTCTCTTTAAAAGCTTTACTTTTTTAGTATATACAACAATAGCTTATATATTATTATATTAAGTTAAATATCCTTAACTAATAGTACTTACGCTAGAGTAGTTCTAAAGTCTTTTCTTAACTAGAATATCTATTAAATAGTAAGTTATAGATAACTTATAATAGTTTAAACTTTAACTTATTATAGTCTAGTATTATAAGTTAATTTTAGTAGTATAATTAGTTGTTATACTCTTTATAGTTAACTAAAGTTAGAAGTTTAAATTAATAGGTTTCTTCTTTTAATAGCTTTAGGGTATTTTAGATTAGATTATTATTCGAGTATTCTTCGTTAATAATTTCTATAATTAATCAGTCTACTTCTATCTATTAGATTAGTTTAGGATAAAGTAATATCTATTAATAACCTCTATAGGCCTCTTCTTATATAAGCTTATCTTATAACTTCTAAGTTAAGGTATTAGACTTCTCTCTAAATTTTCTAGGTTAGTATATAATACTAAAGTTAAACTTTAATAGATATTTTAATTAATAAACCTATTAGTAGTTTAGCTACTTTATTATTATAAAGTATTATAGATTCTTATAATTATTTAGTACTTCTATAGGAAATACTATATCTTCTAATTTAGGCCTCTATTACTTAAAATATTAGATAATTGCGAGTAGTTTCTTATTATATATTTTATAGTTATCTTTAGTAGGGTTTATATATTTAGAGAAGTAGGTAATAGATTTTAGTTTACTATTAGTACCTCTTTAAGATAGGATACTAACTATTATAAAATTAGATATATTAGCTTCTAGTAATATATTTTATAAACAAGCGGTCTATATAAGTAAACAGTCTACCCTATTACTAAAACGCGATACCTAAGCTTTAAATAATAATATAATAACGAAATAATAAGAATACAGCCTAAAACGAGAATTAAGTAAACTTAGCCCTTTTAGCTACTAAAAGAGGCTAAATAAATAGCGAAAGACGTACTACTTTAATATTTAACACGATTTAAACGACCGTATACTAATAACACGTTAAAATCTACTTACAGTACAATTATAAGCCTAACTCGAAGAGACTAACGAAACTTAAAGAGAAGGTTATTATTTAATATATACTTAACCTAAATTTATAAGAATTTACGCCTACCTTAACTAATATATAAGATATAGCTAATAGCTTACTTACTAAATATAGTATAGGCTAGATTAGTATATATTAACCTAGAAACTTTATTAGACATACTCCTAAGCTTAAGATACGCCTAAATTAGCCTTATAATTACTAGAAAACTCTATACGAAGATCCTAAGGTAATTAAAGGCTGGTTTAAGCTTATATAGTATACTAAGGAGAAGTATAATATTATAGATAAGGATATATATAACTTTAACAAATCTAGCTTTTAAATAGGCGTTATTTTATTATAACTAGTTATTATAGATATAGAGAGACGTAATTAACTAAAAGTAATTTAATTAAATAATTGTAAATGGATTTTAGTAATTTAGGAGATTAATACTACTAGCTAGACGCTTCTACCCTTTATTATTATTGCTAGCTACTACTATCTCTCTACCTAATACGAAGGCGATGATATACCTAAGAACTAGGCTATTACAGTTAGTAAGAACGGCTGAACAACAAATAAACTCGATATTAAATAGTTAAAACACTTTTATAAGTATATAAAGAATCGTATAGTAGGCGCGCGTCGACTACTAATCTTTAATAGCTATAATAGTTATAACTCGCTTAATTTCTAGAAACTCTACGAGGAATAGAGTATTTTTCTACTCTATATGCTAGCTTATTTATTACACCTATTATAGCTACTAGATGTAGGCTACTTTTTACTATTAAAACGTATATATAGAAATTAGATCTTAGTCTTAGCATGCAATTATATTAACTATATTATAAAACTTAAGTTCTTTTCAGCCTTTAAAGCTGCTTTTAATATATTAATTATAAAGGATAATATCTATATAAGCTTTTAAGGAGCTGGTCTAGTCCTATTAAATCTAGAAGCGGTACTTTTAAAGCTTAATATAAAACTTTATATACTAATACCGCTAGTATAAAATAATACTCTATAGAAAGTAAAAATACTAAGTAATACGCGCGAGCTAGAAGCTTAATTAATATTAATTCGTAATCGGATTTAAAGAGATATAAGTTCTTCGCCAGCTTCTATTATTAAAAAGCTAAATTAGCTTAAGAAAGATTCTATAAAAGCGATATATTAGATCGGGTTAATATATAATAAAATCATCAGCCTTTAAGAAGCGAATAAAGTAGTAATAAAATAGAAATAGTAGAAAAGAAGGCAGATTCAAGCGTAAGGGACCCTAATAAAAGTATAAGGAGAGATAATTATTGCTAAAAAGGATGATAAGGAGGAAACTCGGGCTATAATACGCCAATTTAGGGTGCGATTAGGTATAAGCGGATAGTATAAAGCGCGCTATAGCTGCTATAGTAAAACTAAGTATAATTCTTATATATGCTAGAAGAATATAGAGGTTTCTATAGAATAATCGCGCAAGTTATAAATTACTATTATATTACTTAGTTGTTAAGCTATATATATATAAAGGTTAAAAAAGTTAATAGGGTAGACTACTTACTTATATAAGCCGCTCGCTTATAAAATATATTACTCTTAATAGTTTAGGATTAAAGTATTAGAGAATTAATATAGAAATAAAAGTATCTTTTAAGTAGTCGAAAGAATATTAATAGCTATTATTCTAGTTAAATCGAGTATTCTTCTTAGTTAGAGCTACTAAGAGGGAAACTTTCTATAAGAAGTTGCTAATAAATTATTAGTACAAGTTTACGAAGTTTATAAAAGTTTAAATATCTTTTATATTCTTAAAATATTTCTAGTTAACAATTATTTATACTTTCTTTAGATTTATATAGATCTCTTCTATAATAATTTTATACTTTAGGTAGGTTACTTCTAACTAGTAGAACTTATACTTATCTATATTAAACTATATACTATTCGTTCTTAAGACTTTAAAAACTAGCTAGATATACTACTTATAATTCTTTAGATTCTTACTAAATATTAGGATATTATTAATATAAGTAGTATAGAATATATTAAAGTATAGTTTTAATATATTATTTATAAAGTACTAGAATATATTTAAAATATTAACTAGACTAAAGAGTATTACTAGATATTTAAACAGCCTATAATATATATAAAAGGTAGTTTTCTATTTATCTTTCTTAGTAATTTTTAGCTTATTAAATGCGGTAATAATATTAAATTTTATATAGTACTTAACCTTACTAAATTAGATTAATATTTCTTAGATTAGTAGAATTAGATATTAGTTCTTAATAGTAATAGTATTTAGGGCTCTATAATTTATATAGAATTAGAAACTACCTCTAAGTTTTTTTATAAAAATTATAGATATAGCTACTAGTAATAAACTTATTCAAATAAATCTCTTAAATAAGTATTTATTAAGATACTTCTTTAATACCTTTAACTTACTCTAGAATATTCTATAAAGTAGACTAAAACTAACTTATTTACTATTCTCTAGTTTAATCTTATAAATATATAGTTATTATTTAAGTAGCTTATCTATATTCTTATATAAGAAGATAGATAATAGGTTATAGTATTCTTTAAATACTTTAGTAATAGGGTTAGTATATACCTTTAGGAGTAGAGTCTTATTAATATTAGCTATTAATATAGCGAAGATTTTATAGTTAGATTACTAAAATAATTAGACTAGTAGAATAGTATTTATATAGTATATATTTAGCTATAGTACAGACTTTAGATATTTAGACTTAAATAAGTTCTTTTTACTATAATCTTTATTTAAAGTTAGATTAATTTTAATTTTAAGTTCTTTTAACTAATATAGTATTTTAAGTAACTAGTAATTATATTAGATATAACTTAATAGGCGGAGTTTTAAATAGTACTATCTAAACTTTAGGCTATATAAAGATTATAAATTAGTTACTTTAAAATCTTCTTTTATATTAAATTTAAGTAGTTTATAATTTTTAATAATTATTTAGATAGCTTATTAGTAAGTAGTAATATTAGTAGATTATAAGTATTAAGTTAAATATTAGTTAGTAGTAAAAGCTAGCTATTTATTGTTATAGTTTAGGTATATATAATACTTATATATTTATAGTTATTCTAGAATTAACTAGTATTTTTCTAGTATAGTTATATAGAAATATACTATCTCTAAATAGTTTAAGTATTAGAAGATTAAAATAACTAAATAGAAGATAAGCTTTTTATAAAAAACTTCTCTATTAAAACTAGTTAGATATAAATTATATAGAAGTTATATTTTTTAGAATTTTAGAATATATATAAAGTCTCTATAGATATAATTATAACTAGTAGCCCTAGTATTAATAAGAATATTAATATCTTACTAGACTAGATCTTAATAAATTAAAAAAGAAGCTAGAATCTAGTAGTCTTATAAGTATTTCTATAGAAGCTAGTTTTATAAATATATAGAAATTTAGTATAAATATAATTTTAAGAGATAATTTACTTTTAAAATAGACCTTTTAGTAATATTCTAGTTAGTAAAACTAACTATATTTAAGAGTAAAAATAATAGCTTTATTTATAAAATAATAAATATATTAAAAATCGGTTAGAGAATTAGTTAAAGAATTAAGAGTAGGACTTATAGGGTATAATCGGGCTCTAAAACTCTTAATAGATTAATAGTAGAGAAGTACTATATTCTAGCAAAATATATTCCTTACTACTATACTTATAGTAGTATCCTTTATAGCGGTACTTTTCTTATTTATTAGAACCTACAGGTATATAACTAGAAGTATTAAGTTCTATAATATTTAAGTCCTTCTAATAAGTAGTATAATACTTTAATTATTTATAGTAGTTGCCGGGTAGGTAATATAAATTAGTATTATATAGGGAAATTAGGTTAGTATAGTTATTTAGGGTACTAGGTATTATAATACCTATTATTATATAGTAGAGCTTATTAGAGAGAGAATATTAGAGATATATAATTTATCTAATTTTATTTAGTTTAGTATCTATAATTAGGCGTTAGAATTTAGTAAAGTAAGTAGAGAACCTACTTTAACTTTATTTTAAAATATCTAGCTTACTCTATACTATAGTCTTCTTATTCTAGTTACTATAGGTAGATTCTAAAAAGGCGATTAAACTGTTTATAGAGTTAATATTCTTATCTATTAATAGGTTAACTAATATTACTATATCTTATTTTAAGTAGGAATAGATATATAGAAGGTGGGTATATTTAGTTAAGTATTAGTTAGTATTTTCTTCTAGTTTATAATAGAGCTTTCTAATAAAGTATAAAAGCTTTAAGCGTTTATTAGAAAATATTAGAAAGTTAAATAAATAGTTAAAACGGAAATATAGGTTATATATAATTTTAAGTAGATTAGAAGTTAATATAAATATCTATTTAGAGGTCAGAGTTATAAACTAAATTAGGTTAAGGGCGGGTAATAGTTCTATTACTATTAATATACTAGCAGTTAGTAGAAAAATAGGTGTTTAGCGGCTACTAAATTCTTTCTATATTACTTTAAAGTCTAACTTATAATAGTTCTCTTAGGTTATTAAAGCTTCTACTAGTATTTTATTCTTCTACTATAAAGAGTCTAGTTTACTATTACTAATCTATATAGTACTAATATATATAACAACCGCCGTTGCAGTCGTATATATACTAGGGCTTATTTACATTAGGTTAGTTAAAGGTAATAACTTTAGTAAAGAGAGAATATTAGAATCGCCGGTTCTTTAAATATAACAAGTATATTTAAAAGTCTAATATAATAATAAGATAAATCTATAAGAATAACTATATAAAACTTAATCTACTAAAAAAATCTTCTATCTTATATAGTTAAGTCTAAAACTACTAAGCTTTACTTATTAGGTCTGTTAAGTCTATCAGATCTATTCTACTATACTTAATACTTCTACCATAGTTATATATATAGGTTATACTATACTTTATTATCTAGCTAATTATCTCTCTAGTTCTTACAGTCCTACTACTTACTATTTAATAATTAGTCCTTAATATACTTCTACCTATTATTACCTTATAAGTCCTCGTCTAAGTTAACCTATATAGTAGCTAATATTAGATTAAACTCTAGCTATAAAAGTAGTACCTCTTAGTATTCTATATTTATAATACTTACTTCCTCTTTTATAGGTTTATCCCGAAGCGTTTTAATCTATTACTTTACCTATTCTATCTAGATATAGTATCTTACTATTCTTAGTAGTTTATTCTAGCTTCTAATATATTCTATATAAGTATAATGTAGTTTATAAACGAACTGTTAGTATAAACGAACTATTACCTTACCAAACTTTTAACGGCCTACCTAAATTAAGGCGTAATAGCTGAATATAGTAATATATAATTAACCTATAAAGAATTATAAATTATCCTTATAATCTTAGCTATTAATCGATTTTAAGTTTTAACCGAGAATAGCGCTATAATAACTTTTCGCTACCCTCAAAGTACTCTCTACCTTTAATATACTAGAATAGCTACGTAACGCGATTATAAGCCGAATTTAAAGAAGCTTATAAAGACTAAAGAGGAGGTACTTATTAGCTATATCCTTAATTAGGATTCACGAGGATTTCCGCCTATAATTAATAGCATATAAGCTATAGCGAATAGACTATTAGCTAAGCGCGGTGCTGGCTAGATTAGTATCTACTAGCCTTAAAACTTTATATAGCGTACTAAGCGCTTTAAAACCTAATTAAACCGTTCTTATAATCGGTAGCAAGCTCTATATAAAGATCTAATGATTATAGGCGCGTGGTTCTAGCTTCTATAGGGTATAAAGGGGAAGTATAGAATTTAAGATAAAGATACCTATAATTTCGACGAGATAGGCTTTATTATAGACTAAATATCAGCTTAGCTAGTTATTATAGGGTAAGAGAATTATTATATAAAAGCTATCTAGCCGGGTAATTATAAATAGACTATAATAATCTTAGCAATTAATATAATTAGCTGGGCGATCCTACTACTTATTATTTTTAAAAGCGTCTACCACCTATCTTATTAATATAAGAATAATAATATACTAGACGATTAGGCGATTATAACTAGTAATAACAGCTAGACAAATAATAAGATTAGTATTATCTAACTTAAGTACTTTAATCAGTATATAAAGAGCTATACGATAGGTACCTATCGATTACTAGTTATTAACAGCTATAATAGCTACATTTTACTTGAGTTTTAAAAGATCTATAAGAAGGAGAAGATTATCTATCTCTATATACCGCTATATTTATCGCACCTACTATAGCTACTTAATATAGACTGCTTCTCGCTATTAAAACGTGCGCATAGCGCTGAGATTTTAGCCTTAATATACAATTATATTAACTATATTAATAAGACTACCTTTCTTCTAGCTTTTAAAGCAGCCTATAATTAATTAATTATAGAAGCTAATATCTGCGCAAGCTTTTAAGGCGTTAGAATAGTACTATATAATCCAGAAGTAGTACTATTAAAGCTTAATATTAAGCTACATACGCCGATACTACCTATATTAAAGACTACCTCCTAGAAGGCTAAAACACCTAGTAACGCGCGTAAACTAGAGGCTTAATTAATAATAATTTATATTAGAATTTAGCGATATTAAAACTTATTACCTATATTAATTATTACAGCCTTTAATTAAGTTTAAAAGGGTATTATAATAATAATATATTTGATTGCGCTGATAGCTAATTAAATTAAGAGCTTTAAGTAAATAAATAAGGTAGTAATAAAGCGAAAATAATAGAAAAGAAAGCGATTATAGAAGTAAAGAATTCTAATAAAGGCTGCAGGTAAGGATATAATTAATTAAAATAATATTAAGAGGTAGATTAATAAGAAAATTCGTAATTAAAGTATTTAGTTATAAGAGAGTAGCCAGCCTTAATAGAGTTATAGGCGCTATAAACAGCCTAGCTATAATACTTAAATATACTAAATTAATAGTATAGGTATTAAATAATCTAATAGACTATTGCTTCTTATAGTATATATATATATAGTTAATAATTATCGTAATTAAGTCGTTCGAATCTTAGTAGAATAATAGCTTACTTATACTAATAGTTTACTTGTAAACTATATTACTATAGTATTATATCTATATTTTTCTATTCTAAGGTTAGTACTTTATATATTCTAGTAGGTCCTACTTAGCTTATAAGCACAGCTCTATTCTTCTTCCTTTTCTCTTTTTACTATACTAAAGGTTTAACGCGAAAATACTTCTACTTATAACTATTATACTAGCTACTTAATCCTTTTATTAGGTGTTATAATAGATTCGTCTTACTATTATTTAAACTATTAGTCTATAAACTATAACTATTATAGTAATACTACCCTTTCTTCTATATATAAAGAGTATCTTTCTTAGAGTTTATCTTATAATCTTTCTCTAACTAAGGGTACCCTTTACTATTTCTTAGTAAATATATTAAAGGCTTATAAAAAATCTACTTCTACCTATTAAGATTTTATAGCTACTAAGAAAGAGGAGATTTACTACCTTAAGGAATCTACGTGTTACTATTATACGGCTCTTTCTTGCTTAGAGTATACTAAGAAGTACGTTTATTCTCTAGAGGAGTATAGTTTAGATCTTAGGAAATAAGAGGTAAAGTTAATAGAAGAGTAAGAGAAGTTAGAGGAAGAGGAGAGAAAGTTCGCCGGATCTAAAGTACTCTTTACTACTACTCTGAGTTCTATATAAGAGGCCTCTTCTATATTACTACTACTATTCTTTCTTAATTAGGCTCTACTTAATAATCTATTATTCTAGCCTTCTAATAAAACTTCTTTAGCTTTATAATATAGTTGTAATAGGCTAGTATAATAGATTACAGCGTAGCAATAATAGATAGAGTAGTAGGGCTAAAATGTTCGTATATTCAGTTCTCTTAGAAAAGAGATAGCTAATAAAAGAGAGACGAATTACTACCATCCCTATAGGATGCGATTTAGCTATTTTAACCCTAGATCAGATAACTCTATATTATTAACCCGTAACTTAAAACTATAAGATATTATATTATCTCTCTTCTTAGAAGGCTGTTGTCATAACAGCTTATAGAGGATAAATATCGCTAGAATAAACTAGTAGAGCTACCCTAAGATAGGTGCTATTATATAATCTAGAGTTCCTTCTAGGTTAAGTAGTATATCATTACTACTACTTTTATCTTTACCTAGTAAGATCGACCCTTAAGGAATCTTTATTACTCGCTGCCTAGAGTAGTATAAGTAAACAGTACTAGTAGAGTAAACGCCGATTATAAAAATGCTGCTCCCCCTACCTATCCTACTTCTTTAATCCTTATATTTCCTCAACCGCTTTAATAAGTATAATTCCCTTAGTCTTTAGCTACATATTTAGTATAGTTGTTATAGCTCTATATAGGATATAATAGAGTACTTCGTAGCTAATAAGGGCTAGTAAACACGTATACTTACTACCCGCGCCGCCCGCCGCCTATTTTTCTATTCTCGCTACACTTCAATATATATACCCCTCTTACACTCTCTTCAGCGCCTTTCTAGTCTATAAATAGCTAATTTACGCCTAACAGGTCTATAGCATATAATATAGTACTTGCTCTAGTCTAGAAGTGCTGTATTAAGGAGGCTAAGGGTAAGAAGCCCTATATTATCTACTATCTCTACTATCTAAAGCGTCTAGCTTGCGGTAAGCTATATAAAGTAGATAGTAACTGCAAATTCGCTTCTTTAGACCTACTTATAGTAGAATATCTCTATAAAGGCATTTAATATAATATCTATCTCTACTACCTTAAAAAGAATAATAAGAATTGTTTTAAAGTATGTTTTAGACTAATATAATGTATTCTAATCTTCTTACAGCTAACGTATCTATAGCTAGACCTATCTATACTAGAGCATGTTATAAAAGTCGATTAAGCTATTAAAGCTCTTATTACCGCCCGTATTAGTAGTAACAAGACCTAACTAGCTTAAAAGGTCTAAAATACTGTCTAAATAGTAGTTAAATAGACTTAAATATACATTTTAGCCCTTTTTTACACATTCTAGTACTAATAGTAATATCTAGACTCGGTAAGAAAGATTCTAACTTCCTATTCGCCTATAATAGTAAAGATAGGAAGATCTTATCTAGAATTAAACTTACTAGTTAGGACTATACTAAGATTAGTATAGCGCGTAAACGTAAAGCTAAGGAGAATCTTCTTAATATAGATAATAATAAATATACTAAAGTAAAGGAAATAAAGTCTTCTATAAGTTAATCCGGACTATATTATACTATATTGTTTTATACTAATACTTTTAGCCTATTCGCCCTATTAAAAAGGCTTAACTAAGTTATAGTAGGAGAAAAGGTTGTAGTAAGGTATAAATATTAGTAGATAGTAGTTTTTTTAGATATTAATAGGTTCTCTAGTATTTCTATAGATATAATACTCCGGTCAAGTATTTTATAGCCTAAATTAGTACTATATTTAAAATAATATAATATTTCCGCCTCCTATATACTATTATAGTCTATAATATACTATAATACAGTCCTTCTAGTATTAATAGTAGGAATTACTACTTCTTATAATTATTAAAGAACCTATATTAATATAATATAAGTAGTAAGCAAGCGCGCTAGGCAAGCGAGCACGCTACTTTATCAACTTTATATAATACTCTACCTTCTAATAATAATAGCTTAACCTATAAATGCCTAATCCAGCTATAATAAAATAGATATCTCTTTAGCTATCTTAACTATTAATAATAAGCAACTTTAAAGTAAAAGATACGCTACTTCTATATATAATATCTCCTAAAGAATAATACGTCAACGACGCGACGGAATTACTATATAACGCAATTATAAGCTAAATTTAAAGAAGCTTATTAAGCTAGAAGAGAAGGCTATTATTATATATATACTTAACCTAGATTCGCGAGGATTTATACCCTTTCTAAGTACTATATAAGATATAGTAGATAAGCTACTTACTAAGTACGGCGCTGGACAGGTTAGCTAGAAATAGCCTAGGAACTTTATTAAGTAAATAAATAGCCTTAAAATATAATTTAATCGACTATACAATTATTAGAGAGCTTTATATAAAGATCCTAAGATTATTAGGGTTTAGTTTAAGCTTATAGCGCGTACGAAAGCTATATATAGTATCTATAATAAGGATGTCTATAATTTTAATAAAGCTGGCTTTATAATAGATAAAATATCACCTAAACTAGTTGTTACTAGCTTAAAAAGACGTAGTCCGCTAAAAGCTATATAGCTAGGGAATTATAAGTGGGTTATAGTAATCTAGGGAATTAATGCTGCTAGGTAGGCGATCCCGCCTTTTATCATCTTTACTAGCTAATACTACCTTTCTACCTAGTACGAGGGTGATAATATACCTAAGAATTGGGCTATTGGACTAAGTAATAACGGATAGATAACTAATTAGATAATATTAATTACTATTCTATATTTTATATTTTATTATTTTCTTAACTTTCTATTTTTAGTCTTTTTTATACGCGTCTATATTATATACTACTAGTTTAATATTCTAGGGTACCTTTTCTATAAATATAATATAGAAGGTTAAATAGATTTTTATAGTTATAGGTAATTTAAATTAATAGTTTATAAGTAATATATATTCTTTAATTTTATATAGTCTAATTTTAATATAATCTAGTTTACTACTTAATTATTTACTTTAAATATTTTATCTTAATAGCTAAACTTTTTCTCTCTTCTTAAAGTAAGGTAGTTATTTATATTTCTTATTATAGTATTTCTTTATAATATATTATAGAAACTAGAGGTCTTTCTTTAGTAAATTTTATATTTATTAAATAATCTTAACTCGTTCTTATATCTAGAATATTTATAATACTACTTTAATTAGGGTATTATAGGTTTTTAGTTTATACCTATAGTTTACTATAAATAGTAATATTCTAATTATATTATATAGAGTACTATTATATATAAATTATACTATTAGTAGTAGTATTACCTAATTATTTTATCTATAATTAAGGTAGTATTATAAATATTACTCTACTATTTAGTTTATTTGTTCTATCTATCTATCTATTTATAAGTAAAATACTATAAATATCTTATATTTAATTTCTAGTAAGTTTATAATTATTTGCTAAAACTTTAAAATAAACTTAGTATCTTAATTTATAATTATCTTCTATAATATTCTATATTATACGATAATCTACTTTAGAAATGTATTTATAATCTATTCTACTAATAATATTTTATTATAAGAAATAAAGTAGGTATATTTTATAAGTCTATCTATAATTATTATAATAGAGTTATATACTTTTCTTTTAGGGTAGTTCTTTAACTTTAGTAGCTTAATAATAAAGTTTATAGTAACTTCTATCTATAGCCTAATTAATATTTTTAGGTTTTATAATAGTCTATAAAATATATATTTATTAGGTTTATTCTATTAATAGTTTATATATTCTCGTAATATATTCTTTACCTATTCTCTTATTTTAGAAAAGTAGAATCTTCGAAGGATTTATTCTAGCGTTTTCTCTATTCTTTAATATCTATATATAGGAGCTTTATAGAATTACTTAATAAATTCTTTTCTAACTTTAGCTAGTATATAGATTTAATTATAGATGTATAGTAGTTTATCTATTTATTCTAATTCTTATTCTTAAAGTTCTTTAGGTATTCTATCTATTATTAACCTAATTAGTATTATCTAGCTTACTTCTTTAGTAATAGTTATTACTATAAGTCGTAGATAATTATATATTATACTTCTATTTTATTATCTTCTTAGTAGTATAACTATAGTTCCTTTCTCTTACTTATATCCTAATAGTCTACTTAATATATCTACTCTTCGGTTTTATTTTCCGCTAATATAGATAATCTTAAAGTTAAATATAGCTAGTTCTTATAACTATCTAACCTATCTAGGGGTAAGAGTTTTAGTAGTAAAGAAGGTAGTAAAGTTTTTATAATTATAATAGATTTTATTTTACTATTTTACTTCTTATAGATATATATACTATTCTTTAAAGTATATTATAATAGCTAGAAGTTCTTAATTATATATATTATAATTTATCTCTACTAGTATAAGTTTTTATAAATAGTATACTATTAGATATTATTTTCTATTATAAATTTATATAAGAATTCTAGCTATTCTTATTCCTAATATATTAGTTTCTATAAAAGCTTTCTTTTCTAGGTTATAAAGTTTTAGTACTAGTTTTTATTAAAATTATTTTTTAATTTCTTAAAAGGCTTTTTCTTATTTATTTTCCTATATAAAAGTAATATCTTTCTTTAATAGTTAAGTTAAGGGTATAGTTATATTACTCTAATTATCTATAAAGGTTTAATAGAAGTTATAAAATCTTATAAAGGATTAGATATTTTTAACTAATTTTAAAGTTAGCTAGTTTCTAATTACTACTAATTTATTTAAATCTATTTATAGTTATTCTAGTTTAATAATAAATTTTAAGTAGTCTATTTATATAATATAGAATTTATATTTCCTTATCTTAAGGTATAATTTTACTACTTATAATATATGTAGTACTTATTTAATATATTTCTTATATTTTTACTTTATTTTTAAATATATAAGAATATCGTCTAAATATACTATATAGAATTATCTAAGGTATAGTCTTAGTACCTTATTAATTTGTTTTTAGAAAGTAACTAGTATATTAGTAAGTCTAAATAGTATAACTGGGTATTTAAAGAGTTTCTTTTTTATCCTAAATACTATTTTCTATTCATCTTCTTCTTTAATATAGATTTAATAGTATATATTTTAGATATCTAATTTTATAAAGATAGTAGCTTCTTTTAATTAGTCTCTTAAGTTATAGATAAGTAGTAAAGAGTATTAGTTTTTAATTATAATATTATTAAGAGTATAATAATTAATATATATTTATAAGTCTATTATTCCTTTCTTATCTATAAAGAGTATAGGGTATACTACTAGTAAGTTTAATTCTTAGATTTTTCCTTTCTTTAAATACTTATCTATATATTATTCTAGAGCTTCTACTTCTCTTAGTATTAGACTATATATTAGTATATATCTAGGTTCTTTTCCTAGTTATAGTTTAATTTTATAATTATATTCTCTATATTTAGGTAGGTATTATAATAGTTCTTAGAGTTATTCTATTAAGTATTAGTATTCTTTAAATATACTATATAATACGTTTTCTATTAGAAATAATCCTTTTACTACTTCTTTTACTATTATAGAAAGTTATTTTTTAACTAGCTAGCCTAAGTTTTTAAGGATAATTTGTCCGGTTTACTAGTTTATCTAAGGGTTTTCCTTTCTTAGCTATAGAATCTCTAAGATAATATTATAGTTGGTAATTTCTATAATTTAGAAAATTTATTCTTATTATATTATTCCTAAGATTTTAAACTCTTCTAGTTTTATAGTATATATAACTTTCTTCTAAAAATCTTTTCCCTCTATAATTTAGATTATATAAGGTTGTTTTAATCGTACTATAGGTATTTCTTTTCTAGTAATATAATTACTAGCTATAAAGTTCTTTATTACTCTACTATTAATAAGTATATATATCTTATAGCCGTAATATTATCCTAGTATTATAAGATAGTATTCTTCTATATTCCTATATAATTAAATTATCTTTAGTTAGTAGACTATTACTTCTTTTATAAATATATATTTTAGGTATTTCTATTCTAGATATTTATATTATAGTCTTCCTCTAATATATATCTTAAATAGTAGAGGTTTAGATTCGTGTACTATATAGTTTTAAATTTATTTAATAACTTCTTATTCTATTATAGCTTCTTATTTTATAGGGTTTTCTAGTACCTTATTTTTATTTAGTTATCTTAGTTATATACTTATATTTTCTTTTCTTTTTTAGTAGGTCTTATATTATTATTTAATAACGTATAGTACAAGTAAGCTAATTACCTAAGTAAGCTAATTATAATACTAAAACTCTATTAAAATTATAATAATTATACTTTATAGTATTATACTATAACTAACAACTGTAGAATTAATTTAGAAAGAAGCTAGAATATAGTTTATACTCTAAGCTCTTTAATAAAATATAATACTAACTACACGTCGTGTTACATTAATCTATAATATCTTCTAAAGTATATTTAGTATATAAAGGTAAGAAACAACTATATAACGCGATTACTAGCCTAATTTAATAAAACTTAGTAAGATTAAGGAGTAGGTAATTGTTTAGTATATACTAGATCTAGATATAAGAGGATTTCCGCCGCAGCTTACTGCTGTTTAAAATATAGCCAATTTACTACTAGCTACACGCTCTACTAGCTAGGTTAGAAAGAACTAGGTAGAGAACTTTATTAAACGTACGTCTAAGCTTAAGGTTAAATTTAATCGAAAGTACGACTATTTAAGAGCTAAATACGAGGATCCTAAGATTATAAGAAGCTGGTTCTACCTTATATAGAATATAAAAGCTAAGTATAGTATTATTAATAAAGATATATATAACTTTAATAATTAAGCTTTATAATAGGCGTAATATTAATAGAAGTAGTAGTTACTAGCTTTAAGAGATAGAATTAACTAAAGTAGCTCCAGCCAGGTAATTATAAGTAGACTATAGTTATCTAAAGTATCAACGCAATAGGATAGATAATACTACCTTTTATTATCTTTATAGGTATTTACCACCTCTCTATATAGTATAAAGAAGACGATATTCTACTAACCTAGGCTATATAGGTTACTGATAACTGCTGGACGATAAATAATATTAGTATTAAGTAGTTAAAGTACTTTAATATATATATAAAAGATTGTACTATTAATATATATTAATTGCTAATTCTTAACAGCTATAAAAGCTACGACTCGCTTAAATTTAGGCAGCTCTATAAGGAAAAGAATATTATTACTTTCTATATACCTCTATATTTATTATACCTATTATAGCTACTAGATATAAGTTATTTCTCGCCTTTAAAGACTACGTATAAGCGCTAAGTTAAGTAGCTAATATACGGTTATATTAACTATATTACGAAAATTAAGTTCTTATCCTACTTTAAAGCAGCTTTTAACGCAGCAATTACGAAGAGTAATATCTTAAGTAGCTTTTAAGGCGCTAGCCTAGTTCTATTTAACCTAGATATAGTACTATTAAAGCTTAAAGTTTAACTATATATACTAATACTCTCTATAGTTAAAGATACCCCTTAAGAGTTAAAAATACTAAGTGATCCTATTAAATTTAGGTCTTAATCTATATACGTTTAATTAAGAGTTTAAAAGTATCTAGATAATTTATCTACTTTAATAGTAGAAGCGTTTAAATAGTTTATAAAGAGTACTGCGTATATAATATATAAAAATATACTATTACGCGCTTAGGTTGCTAAGTTTTAAGCAGCTAATAAGGCTGCTATATAACGTCGATCGTATAAAAGAAAGTATATATAGAAGGAAGATAACCTAACAATTAAAGAAGACGCTTAATAAACTACTCTAAAAGAGTTTAGTACTCGTACTAATAGAAAGAAGAGTAGGAAGAAGACGCGCGTTGATGGAGGCTAGCTAACTTAAAGATACTGTAGGTAGTATAGTAAGGTTAGATATAACTCACGGACGTATAAAAATAATACTATAGATATAGAAGAATAGGCTACTATACTATATAGTACGATAGAATATAAGAAAGTATAATACTTTACGAAAAGTAGTTGTAATTTTAGTATAGTCTTAGTATTATAATCAGCTTATTTAGGTAATTAGCTCGCTTGTGCTATATATTATACAATATCTATACTATCTTAAAATATACTAGATAGTATTAGTTTATATAAAGGTTATTATTTTTTCTAATCTAGTAGTTCTATTCTTATTTATATTATAATACCTTTAGTATCTAGTATTTTACTAGTACTTTACTTTATAAGAAGGCTACTACTTTTTATACTATATATATAGCCTTATCCTAATCTATTTTATTAAGATATCTTTCTACTACTTTTATCGTCTCTATCTATTTTTAGAAGTATAAGAAGAAGATCTCTTTAGGGTAGATATTTTACTATTCCTTATAAACGTTAATAATATTTTATTCTAGTTAATTCTTATTATAGAATTTTAAGGTAGTTTTTTTTATAAGATAACTATAGGAGCTAGAGTTTTCTATTTATACTCGATTATTTCTTATTAGTATATAGAATATACTTTAGATACTAGTTTAGATATTAATACTTTAATAATAGCTTCTTCTATTTATAATAGGGTGTTTATTTTTTTTATCCTTATCTAATTCTTCCTAAACTTTTTCTAACTATCTTTTTATATATTCTTATATTACTGTAAATTATATTTTCTTCTAAAGCTAATATTCTATAGCTTTTTTAAGTTATTAGTATATTTAATACTTATCTTTATTATAGAAGGACTAATATAGGGTTTTATATTCTATAGTTGCGGCTAGTTTTTCTTTACCTACTTTCTATAGTTTATTTTCTATAAGCTAGTTTTTCTTCTCTTTCTTTTTACTTTAGTATTTTTTTACTATATATTCTAGTTTCTAATAATTATAGTACTTAATATCTTTCTTCTAAATCTTCTTTTCTTAAATTATCTATAGCTTAGGCTTCTTTTCTCTAATAGTACTTAGATCTATAGGTCTACCTATATTAGTAACTCTTACTAAAAAGCGTACCTTTTAGTAGTATACTTACCTTTTCTTATTTTTAAACTAGTATAGTTTATTATTAATTCTTTTTACTAGTTAGAAGTATAATACTAGATTTTAAGGTTATTCTATATATATTATTACCCTTCTTATTTCTATTTTTAATCCTCTATAGAATTTTACTATTATACTATAATTGTTCTATATATCTTTATTTAGGAGTTATTAAAAACTTAATATATATAAGGTAATAGATCTTAGTTAAACTAGGTTATAGAATCTATTTTCTACTACTTATACTTTGTTAATATCTCTAAATACTAGTTTAAGTTTCTATTAGAAATATACTAGACTTATAAATATTACCTTAATTTTACTTTTCTAGTATTTTTCTACGTAGTTCTTAAAATCTATTAAAAAGGACTAGAACTAGTCGAGTAATTTACCTATTAAATAGGCTCCTATAAATAGTACTTTCTTATTCTTATATTAGATAATATCTAGGTTAGTATTAATATAGATTTTTACTACTACTAGGAATTCTTTAAATTTAGACCTAGTTTTATTAAACTTATTAAATAGTACTAACGTAATTTATTATTAATAATATATTATTAGTAGTACTTTTTTAACTTACTTAAGTTTCTGGATAATTCTCGTAAGTTCTATTTTTTACTTACTATTAACTATTTCTTATATTCTTTTAAGACTTTTAAAAAAGCTATCCTAAATCTTCTTTAGGCTTCTTATCTATTTATCTACTAGAACTAGCTATTTCTATTATTATATTAATTTATTCTATATTCTTATAAATATAGTTATTATATCTACCTCTAAAAAGATAGTCTTACTAGTTAATTCTAATATTCTACTTACATAAGTTTCTTATATTACTTACTAAAAATATCTCTTTCCTTATAATTAGGGTAGTTTAACTAGTCTTACCTCTTCTAACTTTATAAAGGTAGTTAAAGTATAACAGCCTCTAATTAACTAGGTATAGAATAGAATAATAACTAAGAGTAATTATATACTATAGAAGATTATTTTTATAGACTTATAATAGAAGTATATAAGTAGAGTATATAAAAGATATTTAAGTTAACTATAAAGAACTATAAAGGTTAGAGTTATAAGGCTATTAAATATAATTTAGTTTTCTTACTATTTCTTCTTACTTAGCTACTTAGTTAACTAAGCTATTAAGTGTATTATATATTTTATATTAGTCTTATTCTTCTAGCTATATAGAGTTCTAAATTTCGATTAAGTCTAGTATAAGGATTCCTATAGGGGTATCTATAATATTCCCCCTTTAACTCTCTTCTATAGTTCTTTTTTTCTATTCTAATCTATTTCTCTAACTCTACTCTAATTCTAACCCCCTTTAACTACCTCTACTACTTCTTTTTTCTACCCTAAACCTATTTTCTAACTCTACCCTATTTTTATTTCTATTTAACTACCTCTAGCTAATTTTTTTTCTATTCTAATCTTATTTTCTAATTCTATTCTAATTTTAACTCTTTTTAACTACCTCTAATATACTTTATAAGCGAGCAGCCTATATAAGTAAGTAGTCTACCCTATTACTAAAACACGATATCTAAGCTTTTAATAATAATATAATAACGAAATAATAAGAATATAGCCTAAAACGAGAATTAAGTAAACTTAGCTCTTTTAACTACTAAAAGAGGCTAAATAAATAGTAAAAGACGTACTACTTTAATATTTAATACAATTTAAACAACTATATACTAATAATATACCAGAATTCGCTTATAGTATAATTATAAGCCTAACTTAAAGAGACTAATAAAACTTAAAGAGGAGGTTATTATTTAATATATATTTAACCTAGATTTACGAGGATTTACGTCTACTTTAGCTGCTATATAAGATATAGCTAATAACTTACTTACTAAGCGCAGTATAGGCTAGATTAGTATATATTAGCCTAAGAACTTTATTAGACGTACTCTTAAACTTAAGATACGTCTAAATTAGCCTTATAATCGCTAGAGAGCTTTATACGAAGATCCTAAGGTAATTAAAGGCTGGTTTAAGCTTATATAGTATACTAAGAAGAAGTATAGTATTATAGATAAGGATATATATAACTTTAATAAATCTAGCTTTTAAATAGGCGTTATCTTATTACAACTAGTTATTATAGATATAGAGAGATATAATTAACTAAAGGTAATTTAATTAAGTAATTATAAATAGATTTTAGTAATTTAGAGGATTAATACTACTAGTTAAATACTCCTACCGTTTATTATTATTACTAGCTACTACTATCTCTCTACCTAGTATAAAGGCGATAATATACTTAAGAACTAGGCTATTATAGTTAGTAAAAACGGCTAGATAATAAATAAACTTGGTATTAAGTAGTTAAAGTATTTTTATAGGTATATAAGGGATCATATAATAGACGCGCGTTAACTGCTAATCTTTAATAGCTATAATAGCTATAACTTGCTTAATTTCTAAAAACTCTGTAAAGAATAGAGTATTATTCTACTCTATATACTAGCTTATTTATTACACCTATTATATCTACTAGATATAGGCTGTTTTTAACTATTAAAGCGTATATATAGAAATTAGATCTTAGTTTTAGTATATAATTATATTAACTATATTATAAAATTTAAGTTCTTTTTAGCTTTTAAAGCTGCTTTTAATATATTAATTATAAAGGATAATATCTATATAAGCTTTTAAGGAGCTAGTCTAATCCCGTTTAATCTAGAAGTAGTACTTTTAAAACTTAATATAAAGCTTCGAACGCTAATACTACTAGTATAAAATAATACCCTATAGAAAGTAAAAATACTAAGTAACACGCGCGAGCTAGAAGCTTAATTAATATTAATTTATAATCGGATTTAAAGGGATATAAGTTCTTTATTAGCTTCTATTATTAAGAAGCTAAATTAGCTTAAAAAAGGCTCTATAAAAGTAATATATTAGATCGGGTTAATATATAATAAAATCTTTAGCTTCTAAGAAGTAAATAAAGTAGTAATAAAATGGAAACAGCGGAAAAAAAAGTAGATTTAAATATAAGGGACCCTAATAAAAGTATAAGAAGAGATAATTATTACTAAAAAGGATAATAAGGAGGAAACTTAGGCTATAATACGCTAATTTAAGGTATAATTAGGTATAAGTAGATAGTATAAAGCATACTATAACCGCTGTAGTAAAACTGGATATAATTCTTATATATACTAGAAGGATATAGAAGTTTCTATAAAATAATCGCGCAAGTTATAAATTACTATTATATTACTTAGTTGTTAAGCTATATATATATAAAGGTTAAAAAAGTTGATAGGGTAGACTATTTACTTATATAGGCCGCTCGCTTATAAGGTATATTACTACTTCTTTTTTCTATTTTATAATACTTCTCTATTTCTATTTTAACTCTAACCCTCTTATATCTAATACTAGTTTCTTTTTCTATTCTAGATTACTTCTCTAATTCTATTCTAACTTTAACCCTTTTTAACTATTTTTAATACTTCTTTTTTCTATTTTAAACGCTTTTTCTAATTTTAATCTATTTTTAACCCTATTTAACTACTTCTAGCTATTTCTTTTTCTATTTTAAATATCTTCTCTAATTCTATTTTAGCTCTAACCCCTTTTAACTACCTCTAGCTGTTCTTTTTTCTATTCTAGACTTATTTTCTAATTCTATCTTATTTTTAACCCTACTTAACTACCTCTAATACTTCTTTTTTCTATCTTAGTCTACTTTTCTAATCTTACTCTATTTTTAACCCCCTTTAACTATTTCTACTACTTCTTTTTTCTATTTTAAATATCTTCTCTAATTCTATTCTAAATTTAACCCCCTTTAACTACTTCTAGTACTTCTTTTTTCTATTTTAGATACCTTCTCTAATCCTATTTTAGTTCTAACTCCTTTTAACTATCTCTACCTATTCTTTTTTCTACTTTAAACCTATTTTCTAACTCTATTCTATTTTTAACCCTATTTAACTACTTCTAATACTTCTTTTTTCTATTCTAGACTACTTTTCTAACCCTATTCTAGCTTTAACCCCCTTTAACTACCTCTACTACTTCTTTTTTCTACCTTAAACTGGTTTTCTAATTCTTCTCTATTTTTAACTCTATTTAACTACCTCTACTACTTCTTTTTTCTATTTTAAATATCTTCTCCAATTCTATTCTAACTCTAACCCCCTTTAATTACTTTTAGTACTTCTTTTTTCTATTCTAAATAGCTTTTTTAATTTTACTCCTACTTCTACTTCTATCTAACTATTTCTAGCTATTCTTTTTTCTACCCTAAATATCTTTTCTAATACTATTCTAACTTTATCTCTATTTAACTACCTCTAGTATTTCTTTTTTCTATTTTAATCTACTTCTCTAATTCTATTTTAATTTTAACCCTATTTATCTACTTTTAATACTTCTTTTTTCTATTTTTTACTCGTTCTGTAACTCTATTCTAATTTTAACTCTACTTAACTACTTTTACTTATTCTTTTTTCTACTTTAAACTACTTCTCTAACGTATCTTATAAGCGAGTAGCCTATATAAGTAAGTAGTTTACTCTATTAACTTTTTTAACTTTTATATATATATAGCTTAACAACTAAGTAATATAATAGTAATTTATAACTTACGCGATTATTCTATAGAAACTTCTATATCCTTTTAATATATACGAGAATTATATCTAGTTTTATTACAGCAGCTATAGCGTACTTTATACTATCCGCTCGTATCTAATTATACCCTAAATTAGCGTATTATAGCCCGAGTTTTCTCCTTATCATCCTTTTTAGCAATAATCATCTCTCTTTATACTTTTATTAGGGTCCCTTACGCTTGAATCTACCTTTTTTTCCGCTGTTTCTATTTTATTGCTACTTTATTTACTTCTTAAAGGCTGACAATTTTATTATATATTAACTGTAACGATGTAAAGAAATCGTTCCACGAAAAGCTTTATATACAACCTTATCCCAAAGCTTTTCGCTTATCTTATCCTACCCCCGGTTCTACCCCTTTTCCCTTCCGTATATAGTTGCACACTCCCTTATAAGTAGCTTAGTAGTTCTTCTATATCTTTTCGTACAAGGCCTATAGGTGTTAATAGAATTCCTAGGTCCTTGAACCCCTACGTACTCCTATATGCCTCTAAGTAGATTCGTACCGCATTCGGACCTATTATCTTACCTACGCTATTATATTAACCCGATCTAATATATTACTTTTATAGAGCCTTTTTTAAGCTGATTTAGCTTCTTAATAATAGAAGCTAGCAAAGAACTTATATCTCTTTAAATCTAATTATAAATTAATATTAATTAAACTTTTAGCTCGCGCGCGTTACTTAGTATTTTTACTTTTTATAGGGTATTATCTTATACTAGTAGTATTAGTATACGAAGCTTTATATTAAGCTTTAAAAGTATAGCTTCTAGATTAAACGGGATTAAACTAGCTCCTTAAAAGCTTATATAGATATTATCCTTTATAATTAATATATTAAAAGCAGCTTTAAAGGCTAGAAAGAACTTAAGTTTTATAATATAGTTGATATAATTATATACTAAGACTAAGATCTAATTTCTATATATACGCTTTAATAATAAAAAGTAGTCTATATCTAGTAGCTATAATAGATATAATAAATAAGCTAGTATATAGAGTAGAATAATACCCTATTTCTTATAGAGTTTCTAGAAATTAAGTAAGTTATAGCTATTATAGCTATTAAAGATTAGTAGTCGACGTACGCCTACTATATAATCCTTTATATACTTATAAAAGTACTTTAACTACTTAATACCGAGTTTATTTGTTATCTAGCCGTTCTTACTAACTATAATAGCCTAGTTTTTAGGTATATTATTACCTTTATATTAGGTAGAGAGATAGTAGTAGCTAGTAATAATAATAAAGGGTGGGAGTATCTAGCTAGTAGTATTAATCCCCTAAATTACTAAAATCCATTTATAATTATCTAAATAAATTACCTTTAGGCGATTACATCTCTTTATACCTATAATAACTAGTTATAATAAGATAATATCTATTTAAAAGCTAGATTCGTTAAAGTTATATATATCTTTATCTATAATACTATACTTCTCCTTAATACGCTGTATAAGTTTAAACTAGCCTTTAATTACTTTAGAATCTTCGTATAAAACTCTTTAATAATTATAAGGCTAATTTAAACGTATTTTAAGTTTAGAAGTATGTCTAATAAAGTTTCTAGACTAATATATACTAATCTAGCATATACTGCGCTTAGTAAGTAAGCTATTAGCTATATCTTATATAGTAGCTAAGATAGGCGTAAATCCTCGCAAATCTAGGTTAAGTATATATTAAATAATAACTTCCTCTTTAGGTTTTATTAGTCTCTTCGAATTAGACTTATAATTATACTATAAGTAGATTCCGGCGTATTATTAGTATACGGTCGTTTAAATTATATTAAATATTAAAGTAGCGCGTCTTTTACTATTTATTTAGTTTCTTTTAGTAGCTAAAAAGGCTAAGTTTACTTAATTTTTATTTTAGGCTATATTCTTATTATTTTATTATTATATTATTATTAAAAGCTTAAGTATCGCGTTTTAGTAATAGAGTAGACCGCTCGCTTATATAGGCCGCTTGCTTATAAGATATATTATCTCTATTCTAATCTTAACTCTATTTAACTACCTCTAATTCTTCATTTTTCTATTCTAAACTATTTTTCTAACTCTATTCTAATTCTAATCCTATTTAACTACCTCTAGCCCTTCTTTTTTCTATTCTAATCTACTTTTCTAATTCTATTCTAATTCTATCTCTATTTAACTATTTCTAGCTATTCTTTTTTCTACTCTATATAATTTCTCTATTTAACTATTTTTAGTACTTTTCTTTTTCTACTCTAAATATTTTCTCCAACTTTATTCTAATTTTAACTCTACTTAACTATCTCTAGTACTTTTTTTTCTACCTTAAATAACTTTTCTAATTATATTCTAACTTTAACTCTACTTAACTACTTTTTATAATTCTTTTTTCTACTTTATATAGTTTTTCTAGCTCTATTCTAATTTTATCTCTATTTAGCTATTTCTACTACTTCTTTTTTCTATTTTAGATAGCTTTTCTAATTCTACTTCTATCTCTACTTTTATCTAACTACCTTTAACTATTCTTTTTCCTACTTTAAATCCTTTTTCTAATTCTATTCTACTTTTAATTCTATTTAACTATTTCTACTCCTTCTTTTTTCTATCTTAAATAGCTTTTCTAATTTTACTCCTATTTTTACTTCTATTTAATTTTTTCTAATTATTCTTTTTTCTATTTTAAATAGCTTTTTTTATTCTACTCTACTTTTAACTCTCTTTAATTACTTCTAACCCTTTTTCTAATTTTACTTTTACTTTTAATTCTATCTAACTAATTTTATACTTCTTTTTTCTACTTTAAAATTCTTTTCTAATTCTACTTCTAATTTTAATTTTATTTAATTATTTCTAGTACTTCTATTTTCTACTCTAAATTACTTCTCAAATTTTATTTCTATTTTTAACTTTACTTAACTACTTTTACCTATTTTTTTTCTATTTTAAATATCTTTTCTTATTTTTTTTATACTATTATTATAATTTATTCTATTTTTTACTTTTAAAATTTTATTTTATAATTATATTTATTCCTATTTAAATAACTATTTACTTTTTATCTAAATTTAATATTTATATTATTTTAACTATTTTTATATTTCTTTTCTTTCTTTTCTATTTTACCTTTTTTTA
Organism: Lojkania enalia; assembly: GCA_010094045.1. Classification (NCBI taxonomy): domain Eukaryota; kingdom Fungi; phylum Ascomycota; class Dothideomycetes; order Pleosporales; genus Lojkania; species Lojkania enalia. The sequence continues at coordinate 27,917 of ML986694.1, forward strand.
TAATATTATCTTCTTTTTTATTTTATTTTCTATTTTTTTTTCTTTATTTTATTATAATATATATTTATAAAATTATTAACTATTTTCTCTATTATATATTTCTCTTCATTTTACTACTATTATATTAATTTATTCTACTTTAAATTTCTATCTATTTTAATATAACTATTTTTTTTTACTTTATTGTTTTTACAGATTTTTAAATTATACTACTATTTTTTATCTTATTTAATTTAATTTAGAAATAAATATTCTAATGTCATTTCCTTTTTATACTATTATTAACTATATTACTTTCCTCTTATTAACTTTTCTTTTCTAAACTATATTTTCTTTTTATATTATTATTAACTATATTTCTTTTTTTTTATTAACTTTCTTTTTCTAAAATATATTTTCTTTTATTTATTTTAACTTATTAATCTCTTTTATACTAATATTTAAAAATATTAATAAATTCTTTCTTTTAATTATAAAAGAAATACTTTCTTTATTTTTAACTTCTTTTTTTTAAAAAATCTACTATATTACTATTTTATTTTTAATTTCTACCTACTTTCTATTTATTCTATATACCTTACTATCTCTATTTTTATTATTCTATTTTATATTCTACTATATAAAGAGTATAATTTAGATACTAACTACTATTATATTATTAAAATACTCTCCTTAAACCTATTAAAAATATTTCTTTCCTAACTACTCTATATATACCTTCTAATTCCTATTAAATTCTTCTAAGTAGCTATACTATTAGATTATCCAAGCTTCTTCTTTAACCTCTACTACTATCTAAACTAGTAGTACTATTATATTTAGCTACTAATATTAATTACTTATATTTAACTTAGTTATATAGTACTTTTAATTAATCTAGTATTACTAGTAGCTATAACTCTCTCTTCTATTATATATTTCTATCTAAAATCTATCTAGTTTAACTTTATTTATTCTAAACTATACTATATACTATATTATTTTATATCTCTACTATTCCTCTATTTTTACTTCTTCTATTATCTAGTATACTATATATCCTTCGTATAACTTCTCTAGCACCTTCTAAACCTACTACTATACTAAACTTACCTTATATATTATAGACGCTTATATATAGTTAGTTAATTATATTTTAGATAGTTAACTCTATTACTATATATTATATATAAATATTAAAATATTATATAAAAAATAGAGATATCTATATTATATAAGTTTTTATAGAGGTTAGGTTTATACTACTATATAGACTAGCTGGGTTAGTAAAATCTTCCTCTATTATAGTTATAATAAGTTAGTTATATTTTAGCTAGTAACTAATAGCTATTACTAGTAGCTAGTTTAGGTATTATAATAAGAGTAGTATAGGTATAGAGGTATTATAGTATTACTATAATAGTACCCCCCTTTTAGTTATAAGCTCCTATAAATTAGGTCTTTATATTATATTTAGGTTATTTATAATTAAATAGTAGTTATTAATACTAGTATTAGTTAAGATTATAAGTATATTAGTATAATTAGTTATTATTATATAGTAGTATTATACTAGAGATTAGGTTAAGTTATAGATATATTAGTATAACTAGTAGTTAATAGTAGTATTATACTAGAGATTAGGTCGGTTTAGTTTATATAATAGTACTATACTAAAGATTAATAGTAGTATTTTTACTAGCGTTATATTAGTATAATATTATTATAAGCGTCTAAGAATATATTTAAATTAGATTCTAGTATCTAATTAAGAATTTAGATATAATATTATATTTAAATCTTATTTATTTAGGTTTCTAATATAGTAATCTTCTATAGTAGTTATCTTAGTAAAGTTATTAGCCGGATACTATTCTAGGTCGTAATAGCTAGTCTATTTAACTAGATATTTATACTAGTATCTTTATTAGTTATAGTAAAGGTCTTCTATTTACTTAATAAGGTATTCTAGTTTTCTATTAATTTTAATAGGTTTAGAGTTATATACTTATTAACTAAATAAGTAGTTAAATAACTTAGGTACTAGCTATAATAGTAATATATAGAATTTAGAATATATTTTAGCTAATTTAGGTAGCTTTAATCTATAAGTATATAAGAATACTTTTATAATAACCTTATAGAAGCTTATATTCTTCTAGTTAAACTTTTTCAACGGTCTTTATAACGTAAATAGTAAGTAAGTATACTAGATAAGCGAGTACGCTACCTTATTAACTTTTTTAACTATTCTAGCGATATATTTTTACAACGCATTAAAATACTACAAATATAATATATATCCTTAATTAAGTAGTATCTATAGTACCCTTCTTATATATATATAAGTTATACCCAGTCTCCTTATAGTAACTGTAGTATATAGAAGCTTATTAACTTATATCTAATTACGCCTTACTTTAATATATTTTACCCTCTAACTACTGCTTAACTGCTATTTAAGTAATAATCTCCTCTCCCTCTACTTTTAATAAGGTGCCTTACTTCTGAATCTACTTCTTTTTATACTATTTATATATTATAATAGCTATATTTACTTTCTTAAGGCTAGTAACTTAACCCTTTAGTAATATAGCTGAATGAAGTATTACCTTAGTACCTTTTTTAAGCTAATTAATTGCTATAATAATAGAAGTAGGTAATAAGCTTTTATACCTTCGAATCTAATCGCGAATTAATATTAATTAAGTTTTTAATTCGTGCTAGTTACTTAGTATTTTAGTTTCCTATATAAGAACCTCTAATATAAGTAGTATTAGCGTACGAAGCTTTATATTAAGCTTTAATATTACTACTTCTAGATTATATAGGACTAAACTAGCCCTTTAAAAGCTTACGCGGATATTATCCTTTATAATTAATTGCTAGTAGATAGTATAGAAAGCTAAAAGGAATTTAAGCTTTATAATATAATTAATATAGTTGCGGATTAGACTCTTAATCTAACTATTATACGCTCGCTTTAACGGCGAGAAGTAACCTATATTAAGAGGCTGTAAGAGGTATAATAAGTACAACGGTATATAGGGAGTATAGATCTTATTCTCCTTATAGATTACCTAGAATTTAAGCGAGTTATAGCTCTTATAGCTATTAAGAATAAGTAGTTACTATATATCTACTCGACGGTCCTTTATATATATAATAAAGTGCTTTAACTACTTAACTCTAAGATTATTAGTTGTTCATCTATTATTACTTAGTCCGATAGCCCAATTCTTAAGTATATTATTACTTTTATACTAGGTAGAAAGGTAGTATTAGCTAGTAAAGATAATAAAAGGCGGGATCGCCTACCTAGTAGTATTAATTCCCTAGATTACTATAACCCACTTATAATTCTCTAGCTGTATAGCTTTTAGCTAACTATATCTTTCTAAACTAGTAACAACTAGTTTAAATAATATCTTATCTATTATAAAGCTAGCTTTATTAAAATTATAGATATCCTTATTATAGATACTATATATAGCTTTCGTACGTGCTATAAGCTTAAACTAGGCTCTAATAATTTTAGGATCTTTATATAAAACTCTCTAATAATTGTATAGTCGATTAAATTATATTTTAAGGCTATTTATTTACTTAATAAAATTCCTAAGTTATTTCTAGCTAACCTATCTAGCGCCGCGCTTAGTAAGCAGCTTATCTACTATATCTTATATAGTACTTAAAGAGAGTATAAATCCTCGCAAATCTAGGTTAAATATATATATAATAATAGCCTCCTCTTCTAGTTTAGTAAGCTTCTTTAAATTTAGCTTATAATTATATTATATAGTAATTCCGTTGTATCGTTAACATATTATTCTTTAGAAGATATTATATATAGAAGCAGCGCGTCTTTTACTTTAAAGTTACTTATTATTAATAGCTAAAATAGTTAGAGAGATATCTACTTTATTATAGTTAGATTAGGTATTTATAAGTTAAGCTATTATTATTAGAAGGTAGGGTATTATATAAAGTTGGTAAGGCGGCGCGCTTACTTACCTAATATACTTACTTACTACTTACGTTATATATATATTTCTAGTATCTAGCTAGACTAGATTATTAATCTAGTAGTTAGAAGCTAGTATACGCTTACGGTTAGTATACTTTTATTAGAATATTTATATCTAGGTAAGTTCTTCTCTAATATACTCTATAATATCTTTTATCTTATTAACTAATCTATTAGCCTTCTAGACTATTAGGGACTATTTTAACAATTTATAGATTTTTATAAGCAGCTTAAAGCCTATTTAAAAGTACTTGTTAAAGTAGGCTAGAAATAGAGAGACTTTTATTAATTTAGATACTATATTATTTACTTTAAACTATACTATTAGCAGCTATTTAATCTAATTATCTTATTTATAGCTAGTATAGGCTTAGAGAACTTGTTCTATTACTATATTAGTATTTTCTATCTAGCTATTAGTTTTTAAATAGAAGCTAGTTAATATATATATATTAATTTATAGCTATTTATAAAACTCTTAGTAGAAGGTAGAAATAAACTATATTCTATAGTTAGATATAATAGTATATAATAGTCTATAGTAAACCTATATATAGTAATAAAATAGTTAGATAATATTAGGAGCTTTAATTCTTATATATAATATTAGATATCTATACTTACTAAGTCTATTAACTACTACTATAATATTTATATAACCTTCTAATTTTAGTAGATTAATTATAAAGTTTATAGAAATATCTTAAAACCTTCGTTTAGGTATATATAATAGTTTTAGTAATCTATAGTACTTTTCTCTAAAAGCCTTATTTCTTTAATATATATAATAATAGCCTATATATTATTATACTAAATCAAATATCTTTAACTAATAATACTCGCGCTAGAGTAGTTCTAAAGTCTTTTCTTAACTAGAGTATCTACTAGATAGCGAGTTATAAATAATATATAGCAGCTTAAGCTTTAGCTTATTATAGTTTAGTACTATAAGTCGATTTTAGTAGTATAGTTAGTTATTATACTTTTTATAGTTAACTAGAATTAGAAGCTTAAATTAATAGATTCCTTCTCTTAATAACTTTAAAGTATCTTAGATTAGATTATTATTTAGGTATTTTTCGTCGATAATTTCTATAATCGATTAGCCTACTTCTATCTATTAGAATAGTTTAGGACGAAATAATATCTATTAATAACTTCTATAAGCCTCTTCTTATATAAACTTATCTTATAACTTTTAAGTTAAGATATTAGACTTCTTTCTAAGTTTTCTAGGTTAGTATATAATACTAAAGTTAAACCTTAACAGTTATTCTAATTAATAGGCCTATTAATAGTTTAGCTATTTTATTATTATAAAGTACTATAAGTTTTTATAATTACTTAATACTTTTATAGAAAATATTATACCTTCTAATTTAGGCCTCTATTATTTAAAATATTAGATAATTACGAGTAGTTCTTTATTATATATCTTATAGTTACCTTTAGTAGGGTTTATACGCTTAAAGAAGTAGGTAATAGATTTTAGTTTACTATTAGCACCTCTCTAAAATAGTATATTAGCTATTATAAAGTTAGATATATTAGCTTCTACTACTATTAGTAGTTTAGGGTTAAAATATTAGAAAATTAGTATAGAAATAAAAGCATCCTTTAAATAGTTAAAGAAATATTAACAGTTATTATTCTAGTTAAATCAAGTATTCTTCTTAGTTAGGGCTATTAAGGGGGAGACTTTTTATAAGAAGTTACTAATAAATTGTTAGTAGAAGTTTATAAAGCTTATAAAGGCTTAAATATCTTTTATATTCTTAGAATATTCTTAGTTAACAATTATTTCTACCTTTTTTAAGTCTATATAGATCTCTTCTATAATAATTATATATTTTAGGTAGGTTACTTTTAACCAGTAGAACTTATACTTATCTATATTAAGTTATAAACTATTTACTCTTAAGACTTTAAAGACTAGCTAGATATACTACTTATAATTCTTTAGATTCTTATTAAATATTAGAATATTTTTAATATAGATAGTATAGAATATATTAAAGTATAGTTTTAATATATTATTTATAAAGTACTAGAATATATTTAGAGTATTAACTAGGTTAAAAGGTATTACTAGGTATTTAAATAGCCTATAATATATATAAAAGGTAGTTTTCTATTTATCTCCTTTAATAATTCTTAGCTTATTAAATATAGTAATAATATTAAGTTTTATATAGTATTTAGTCTTACTAAATTAGGTTAATATTTCTTAGATTAGTAGAATTAGGTATTAGTTCTTAATAGTAATAGTATTTAGGGCTTTATAGTTTATATAGAATTGAAAACTAATTCTAGATTTTTTTATAAAGATTATAAATATAACTACTAGTAATAAGTTTACTCTAATAAATTCTTTAAATAAGTTCTTATTAAGGTACTTCTTTAGTACCTTTAACTTATTCTAAAATATCCTATAGAATAGACTAAAGCTAGTTTACTTACTATTCTCTAGTTTAATTTTATAATTATATAGTTGTTATTGAGATAGTTTATTTATATCTTTATATAAAAAGATAGATAATAAATTATAGTATTCTTTAAGTACTTTAGTAATAGGGTTAGTATATACCTTTAAAGCTAGAACCTTATTAATATTAACTATTAATATAGCGAAGATTTTATAGTTAAATTACTAAAAGAATTAAACTAGTAGTATAATATTTATATAGTATATATCTAACTATAGTATAGACTTTAGATATTTAGATTTAAATAGGTTCTTTTAACTATAATTTTTATTTAAGGTTAAATTAGTTTTAATTTTAAGTTCTTTTAACTAATATAGTATTTTAAGTAGCTAGTAATTATATTAAATATAACTTAATAAGTAGAGTTTTAAATAATACTATCTAGGCTTTAAACTATATAGAGGTTAGAAATTAGTTACTTTAGAATCTTCTTTTATATTAAGTTTAGGTAGTTTATAGTTTTTAATAACTATTTAAATAGTCTATTAATAAATAGTAATACTAGTAGATTATAAGTATTAAGTTAGGTATTAGTTAGTAGTAAAAACTAGCTATTTATTCTTATAATCTAGGTTTATATAATATTTATATATCTATAACTATTTTAGAATTAACTAGTATTTT
>ML986694.1:35042-46058 GCA_010094045.1 Lojkania enalia
CTATTAGAAGTCTTCTTATAAAAGTAGTTTTAATAGGGTATATAATTATATATTAAAGCGATCTAATATAACCTGCGCGTTTAAAGAAATAATTCCTATTATTTTAAAGGCCTTTTAATAGTTCTTATACGTAAATATATTAAAAAACGCGTTTTTAAAAGCTGGAAGAAAGCCTTCTTTATTAATATGGAAGACGTATTAGTATACTAAGTCTTATACGCGCTGCGAGTACTTTAGCTTTAATAGTAAGAAGTAAACTATATTAAGAGGCTAAAGTATATACGATAAATAAAAAGGTATATAAAGTATTAGGATCTTTTATATAAGGTAGTAATCTTTAAATTTCTAGTTAAGGTAACTTTTATAGCCGTCTAAAATAAGTAGTTTATACAACCTTATCTAACGCATCTTAATATACTTATTAAAGTACTTTAGCTACTTAAGACTAAGCGCGTTATTTATCTAGCCGTTTTTAGAGACTAAAATTTTCCAATTATATAGTATACCTACTTCTTTATACTATATAGAGATATAGATATATCCTTTATAAATAATAAATAGTAGGGTTATATATATAGTAGTATAGATACTCTAGATAACTATAACCTATTTATAATCGTTTAGCTGTATAAGAGTAGGCCTTATATAATATTCTAAACCTATAATAACCTTAATAGTACTAATAATACCTATCTAAAAGCCTGTCTTATTAAAGTTGTAGATATTATTATTATATATACTATATTTTACAATTATATTCTATACGAGTTTAAACTATACGTTAATAACCTCTAAATTCTCTTATTTTATTTTTTAGTAATTCTTTACTTAATTAAATGCTATTTTAAGCTTATTTATACGCGCTATAAATCGTTTAGACTAATTCTTTCCTATAAGTATTCTACTATATACACCTAATAGTTTATCTACTATATCTACTATCTTATATAGCTGGGGCGTAAATCCTTATAAATTAAGGTTAAAAATATATTGTATAATTGTTTATTCTTTAGTTACTATAAGCTTCTAGTAATTTAGTTATATATAAGGGCGAAACGCAATTCTATAAAGTCGAGTAGAGAGTTGTTAATATTATACGTTAAAAGCTATAGTAGCGCGTTATATGCTCTTAAACTGGCCTAATTTATACGCCTGTAAGGCAAGCTTAATTCTACCTTCTTATTAAATTAATAGAAGGTCGTATTGTAGATTTATTATAGTTCGTACGTAGTATTTATAATACTAAGAAAAAGTAGCCGCTTTAATAGTTTAACTACTTCGATAGTAGAATATATTAGATATTTTTATTCTTTATATAATATTTTAGTATTTATAATATATTCTACTATCAAAGTAGCTAAACTATTAAAGCGGCTACTTTTTCTTAGTATAATAAATACTATATATAAAAAGTTAATTTTTTTAATACTAATAAAAGATCTTATATATAATATACTTTTATCTAATTTAGAATTTTCCCTACTATCCTTTTAGCACGTACGAGCATTATGTACAGTCTTACTATAGTTACTATAGTAGCGTTAAGCTAGTTAAGCCCTTTCTTAAGTATTAGTACTACGAGTCTTTTTAAAGGGCTAAGAGTTTATAGATACTTTAGTAGCTATATATAAAGATCTTTTACTATATAATACTATACTACTATACTAAATATACTTTCTTTTACGCGTTTTATACTTAGTTACTTCTTCTAATTACCTTTTAAGCTTAAAGTCACAAGTTTAAAGAAGCATATTCTAATATAGTATTAATTTAGTACCTTTTATAAGCTGTAAGAATCTTTCTTATACTTCTTTTAGTAATTATATAAAGGACTTTTATATAAGAATTAATTATAATCTAAATTTATATATATTACTTAGAGTTTTAAACTATTAGAAGTCTTATAAAAGTAGTTCTAGTAGAATATATAGTTATATATTAAAGTAATTTAATATAACCTATACGTTTAAAGAAATAATTTCTATTACTTTAAAAGCCTTTTAATAGTTCTCGTATATAAATATATTAAAAAACGCGTTCTTAAAGGCTGGAAAATAGCCTTTTTTATTAATATAGTAGACGTATTAGCGCGCTAAGTCTTATATATACTATAAGTACTTCAGCTTTAATAGTAAGAAGTAAACTATATTAAGAGGCTAAAGTATATAACGTAAAGCACCACTAAGCCGGCCATACTACTAAGCCGGCTACTTTTTCTTAGCACTACTAACACTATGTATAAGACCTTGATTTACTTGCTATCTATAAGAGAACCTGCGTATAAAATACTTAGACTAGATTTAGAAGAAGCTTCTATATCTTTTTAGCACGTATAAGCGTTATACCTAGTCTTTCTATAGTTCCTATAGTACCGTTAACTAGGTTAAGCTGGTTCCTTACTACTACCACTACGAGCCTTCTTAGATTGCTGAGGAGTTGTAGATACCTTAGCAGCTCTGTACGAAGCTCTCTTACTATACTCTATCATACTACTATATTAGATTCGCTTCCGTTTACGTGTTTTATACTTTATTATAACCTCTAATTACTCTTTAAACTCTATAATCTAGTAGTTTATAAGAGTATTTTAATACAGTATTAATTCAGCTCCTTTTATTAGCTGTAAGAAGCCTTCTTTAGCTTCTTTTAGAAATCGTACGAAAGACCTCTATATAAGAGTTAATTGTAACCTAAATTCTTATATATTGCTTAGTATTTTTAACTGCTATAATGTTTCTAGTAGGGGTACCTCTAGTAGTATATATAACCAGACTTTAAAGCGCTTAAAAACAATCTATATATTAATAGAAACTAGTTTAAATACTTTAAAAGCCTTTTTATAGTTCTCATATATAAATATATTAAAAAACGCGTCTCTAAAGGCTGGTAGAAAGCCTTCCTTATTAATATAGTAGATATATTAGTATACTAAGTCTTATACGCGCTAGGAGTACTTTAGCTTTAATAGTAAGAAATATACTATATTAAGTAGCTATAGGATATATAATAAATATACTGGTATATAGAGGGTAAGGATCTTTTATATAAGGTAATAATCCTTAAAATCCTGGTTTAGATGGCTCTTATAGCTATTAAGAATAAGTAACCTATATAATTCTATCTAACGCGTATTTATATATATATTAAAGTACTTTAACTATTTAAGACTAAGCTTATTATTTGTCTATCTATTCTTAGAAACTAAGAGCTTCTAGTCGTATAGTATATCTATCTTCTTATACTATACTAAGATATAGACGCGTCCTTTATAGATAATAAATAGTAGAGTTATATACCTAGTAGTATAGATACTCTAGATTACTATAACCTACTCTTAATTATCTAGCTAAATAAGTATAGGTCTTATATAGCGTTCTAAACCTATAATAACTTTTATAGAGCTAATTATATCTATCTAGAAGCTTATCTTATTAAAGTTATAGATATTATCTTTATAGATACTATACTTAGCTACCGTCTCTTATACGAGCTTAAACTACGCGTTAATAACCTCTAGATCTTCTTATAATATTCTCTAATAGTTCTTTACTCGATTGAAAACTGTTTTAAGCTTATTTATACGCGATATAAATCGTTTAGACTAGTTCTTATCTATAGATATCTTACCCCGCGTATATAATAGTTTATCTACTATATCTACTACCTTATAAAGCTACAGCGTAAATCCTTGTAAATTAAAGTTAAGGATATATTATATAATTATCTACTCTTCAGTTACTGTAAGCTTTATATAATTTAGTTGAGTTTAAGGTTAAAAGATAATTCTATAAAGCCGGTTAGAGAGCTGCTAATATTATATATTAAAAGCTGCTACAGTGTATTACACGCTTTAAAATTAGCCTAAAGTATAGGTCTAAAGGGTAAGTTTAATTCTACCTTCTTAATTAGATAGATTAGCTTTATATTGTTAAGACATAGCGTTGCGTACGGAAAAGTTGCTATACTAAGAAAAAGTAGCCGGCTTAGTAGTATGGCCGGCTCGGTAGTGCTTTATATTATAATAAATAAGAAGGTATATAAAGTATTAGAATTTTTTATATAAAGTAGTAATCTTTATATTCTTAGTTAAGGTAGCTTTTATAGCCGTCTAAAATAAGTAGCTTATATAATTCTACTTAACGCATCTTTATATATTTATTAAAATACTTTAGCTACTTAAAACTAAATATATTATTTGTCCAGCCGTTTTTAGAGACTAAAATTTTCTAATTATATAGTATACCTACTTTTTTATATTATATAGAGATATAGACGCGTTTTTTATAAATAATAAATAGTAGGGTCGTATACGTAGTAGTATAAATACTCTAGATAATTATAACCTACTTATAATCGTCTAGCTATATAAGAGTAGGCTTTATATAATATTTTAAACCTATAACAACCTTTATAATACTAATAATATCTATCTAAAAGCCTATTTTATTAAAATTATAGATATTATTATTATATATAATATATTCTACTATTAAAGCGGCTAAATTATTAAAGTAGCTACTTTTTCTTAGCGCAATAAATACTATATATAAAAAGTTAATTTATTTAATACTAATAAGAGATTCTATATATAATATACTTTCATCTAATTTAGAATTTTCTCTACTATCCTTTTAGCACGTACAAGCGTTATATCTAGTCTTACTATAGTTACTATAGTAGTATTAAGCTGGTTGAGCCCTTTCTTAAGTATTAGTACTACAAGTCTTCTTAAAGGGCTAAGAGCTTATAGATACTTTAGCAGCTATATATAAAGATCCCTTACTATATAATACTATACTACTATACTAAATATACTTTCTTTTACGCGTTTTACACTTAGTTACTTCTTCTAATTACTTTTTAAGCTTAGAGTTACAAGCTTAAAGAAGTATATTCTAATATAGTATTAACTTAGCACCTTTTATAAGCTATAAGAATCCTTCTTATACCTCTTTTAGTAATCGTATAAAGGACTTTTATATAAGTATTAATTATAACCTAAATTTATATATATTATTTAGAGTTTTAGACTATTAAGAGTCTTCTTATAAAAGTAGTTCTAGTAGAGTATATAGTTATATGTTAAGACGATTTAATATAACCTATATATTTAGAAGAATAATTTCTATTACTTTAAAAGCTTTTTAATAGTTCTTATACGTAAATATATTAAAAAACGCGTTCTTAAAGGCTGGAAGGAAGCCTTTTTTATTAATATAGTAGACGCGTTAGCGTGCTAAATCTTATATATACTATAAGTACTTTAGCTTTAATAGTAAGAAGTAAACTATATTAAGAGGCTAAAGTATATATAATAAATAAGAAGGTATATAAAGTGTTAGGATTTTTTATATAAGGTAGTAATCTTTAAATTTCTAGTTAAGGTAGCTTTTATAGCCGTCTAAAATAAGTAGCCTATATAACCCTATCTAACGTATCTTTATATACTTATTAAAGTACTTTAGCTACTTAAGACTAAATATATTATTTGTCCAGCCGTTCTTAGAGACTGAAATTTTCTAATCGTATAGTATACCTGCTTTTTTATTTTATATAGAAATATAGACGCGTTCTTTATAGATAATAAATAGTAGAATTGTATACGCAGTAGTATAGATATTTTAGATAACTATAACCTACTTATAATTATCTAGCTATATAAGAGTAGGCTTTATATAACGTTCTAAACCTATAATAACCTTTATAATACTAATAATATCTATCTAAAAGCCTATCTTATTAAAGTTATAGATATTATTATTATATATACTATATTTTATAATTATATTCTATACGAGTTTAAACTATATATTAATAACCTTTAGATTCTCTTATTTTATTCTTTAGTAATTCTTTACTTAATTAAAGGTTGTTTTAAGCTTATTTATATACGCTATAAATCGTTTAGGCTAATTCTTTCCTATAGATATTCTACTACGTACGCCTAATAGTTTATCTACTATATCTACTATTTTATATAGCTGGGGCGTAAATCCTTATAAATTAAGGTTAAGAATATATTATATAATTGTTTATTCTTCGGTTACTATAAGCTTCTAGTAATTTAGTTATATATAAGGGTAAAATACGATTCTATAAAGTCGAGTAGAGAGTTGTTATTATTATATGTTAAAAGCTATAGCAGCGCGTTATACACTCTTAAACTAGCCTAATTTATACGCCTATAAAGTAAGCTTAATTCTACCTTCTTATTAAATTAATAGAAAGTTGTATTATAGATTTATTATAGTTTATACGTAGTGTTTATAATACTAAGAAAAAGTAGCCGCTTTGATGGTTTAGCCGCTTTAATAGTAGAATATATTACTATATTTTATAATTATATTCTATATAAGTTTAAACTATATATTAATAACCTATAAATTCTCTTATTTTATTCTTTAGCAATTCTTTACTTAATTAAAAACTATTTTAAGCTTATCTATACGCGCTATAAATTGTTTAAATTAATTCTTTTCTATAGATATTCTACTATATACGCCTAATAGTTTATCTACTATATCTACTATCTTATATAGCTAGGGCGTAAATCCTTATAAATTAAGGTTAAGAATATATTATACAATTATTTATTCTTCGGTTATTATAAGCTTCTAGTAATTTAGGTGTATATAAGGGCGAAACACGATTCTATAAAGTTAAGTAGAGAGTTGTTAATATTATATATTAAAAGCTATAGTAGCGTGTTATACGCTCTTAAACTAGCCTAATTTATACGTTTATAAGATAAGCTTAATTCTACCCTCTTATTAAATTAATAGAAGGTTGTATTATAGATTTATTATAGTTCGTACGTAGTGTTTATAATACTAAGAAAAAGTAGCCGCTTTAATAGTTTAGCCGCTTTAATAGTAGAATATATTATTATATATTTATTATAACGTAAAGTACTACTAAGCTAGCTATACTATCGAGCCGGCTACTTTTTCTTAGTATAGCAACTTTTCCGTACGCAACGCTATATCTTAATAATACAAAGCTAATCTATCTAATTAAGAAGGTAGAATTAAACTTGCCCTTTAGGCTTATACTTTAGGCCAATTTTAAAGCGTATAACGCGCTGCAGCAGCTTTTAACGTATAATACTAGTAGCTTTCTAACCGGCTTTATAGAATTACCTTTTAACCTTAAACTTAACTAAATTGTATAAAGCTTACAGCAACTAAAGAGTAGACAATCGTACGATATATCCTTAACCTTAATTTGCGAGGATTTACGCCGCGGCTTTATAAGGTAGCAGATATAATAGATAAACTATTACGTACGCGGGGTAGAATATCTATAAATAAGAACTAGTTTAAACGATTTATATCGCGTATAAATAAGCTTAAAATAGTTTTTAATCGAGTAAAGGACTGTTAGAGAATATTATAAGAAGATCCAGAGGTTATTAATACGTAGTTTAAGCTCGTATAAGAGACAGTAGTTAAGTACAGTATCTATAAAGATAATATCTATAACTTTAATAAGATAGGCTTCTAGATAGGTATAATTAGCTCTATAAAAGTTGTTATAGGTTTAGAATACTATATAAGATCTACGCTTATTTAGCTAGATAATCGGGAGTAGATTATAGTAATCTAGAGTATCTATACTACTAGGTATATAACCCTACTATTTATTATCTATAAAGGACGCGTTTATATCTTAGTATAGTATAAGAAGATAGATATACTGTACGACTAGAAGTTCTTAGTTTCTAAGAATGGATGGACAAATAATAAGCTTAGTTTTAAGTAGTTAAAGCACTTTAATACGCATATAAAGACGCGTTAGGTAAGGTTATATAGGCTACTTATTCTTAATAGCTATAAGAGCTATCTAAACTAAGATTTTAAAGATTATTACCTTATATAAAAGATCCTTACTCTTTATATACTAGTATATTCATCACATATCCTACAGCTATTTAATATAGTATACTTCTTACTATTAAAGCTAAAGTACTCCTAGCGCGTATAAGACTTAGTATACTAACACGTCTACTATATTAATAAGAAAGGCTTTCTACCAGCCTTTAGAAACGCGTTTTTTAATATATTTACGTATAAGAACTATAAAAAGGCTTTTAAGGTATTTAGACTAGTTTCTATTAACGCGTAGGTTATTTTTAAGCGCCTTAAAGTCCGGTTACATATACTATTAGAGGCACCTCTACTAGAAATACTATAGTAGTTAAAAATACTAAGTAATATACAAGAATTCGGGTTATAATTAACTCTTATATAGAGGTCCTTCGTATAATTACTAAAAGAAGCTAAAGAAGGCTTCTTACAGCTAATAAAAGGAGCTGAATTAATGCTGCATTAAAACGCTCTTATAAACTACCGGATTATAGAGCTTAAAGAGTAATTAGAGGTTATAATAAAGCGTAAAACACGTAAACGGAAGCGAATCCAGTATAATAGTACGATAGAGTATAGTAAGGGAGCTTTGTACGGAGCTGCTGGGGTATCTACAGCTCCTCAGCAATCTAAGAAGGCTTGTAGTAGTAGTAGCAAGGAACCAGCTTAACCTAGTTAACGGTACTATAGGAACTATAGAAAGACTAGATATAACGCTTATACGTGCTAAAAAGATATAGAAGCTTCTTCTAAATCTAGTCTAAGTATCTTATACACAGGTTCTCTTATAGATAGCAAGTAAATCAAGGTCTTATACATGGTGTTGGTAGTACTAAGAAAAAGTAGCCGGCTTGGTAGTATAGCTAGCTTAGTAGTACTTTACGTTATATTAAATATTAAATATTTATTATAGTAAATTATTATAGTAGAGAACTAGTTTTATCTAAAGTAGCTTTTTCTAAGTCTAAAACTACCTAGAAATTATAACCCTAATCTAATAGAAGACTAAACTTCTTATAGTATTACTTTATTAAATATATATCTTTATTTTAGATAGTAACCTATTTTACGTAAATTGTATTTATATTATAGTCTAATATAGTTAGTAATATATAGTATAAATTATATAAAAAATATATACCTTTAAAGAACCTAATAAGAAAAGCTTTAATAAACTTTTAGAGAGCCTTAATTATACTCTATTATTAACGCATCTTACTACTATAAGTATCTTTTCTAACTATAGTAGTAATTTTATAGATTAGCCGTAAAAAAGGGAGCTTTTAAAGGAGAAGTTTAGTACTCTTCTAATATTATTTAATCTATTAAAGTACGATAGTTATATCCTATTAGTATATAACTATAATAAAAACCTATAATAACTTACTTCTAGAGTAATAGTAATACTTTACTAGTATAGACTTTACTAGTATAGGCTTTACTAATACAAGCTTTACTAGTACAGGTGCTTTACGAGCTAATTTAGCAGCGAGCTATTTTTAGAGAAACTTACTACCTATTAAAACAATTTTAGATTGTACTATTCCTTAAGTATAAGATATTACGTATTAATAGTAGTAGAGTAGAGTAGTTAATATTAATAATTAAGGTTAATAGTATAAAACTAAGTTAAGGTTTATTAATAGATACCTAAAATATAAATATAGATACTAAGATATATATATACTAAAAGCTAGTACTAAATTAAGATTATAAAGTAAAGCTAATAAAGTATTTAGGTATATATTATAAGAATACTATAATAAAAAACTGTAATAATTTACTATTTTATAAAACTAGTAGTACGCTTTTTAGTAATAGTTTTTTATACTAAACCGACTAATATTTTATATTTATTTAGATAAGTATATATTTTATTATTATTTCTATCTAATTTATACTAGTAGGTAGTATATATACTTATCGCGTCGAGCCTAATACTCTACTATAATTCTTCTTCCTACTATACTCTTATTAGTATAACTCTAAATCTTCGATTTATTATATACTTTTATTATAGTTCCTATAAAATATCGACTATTAAAGTAAAGCCTATTAACGATAATTTTCTCGATAGTCTAGATAGCTTACTACTACTAAAGCTACTAGAGCTACCAATTAACTTCAACTAAGATAAGTAGGCGAAGTTAATATAGATAAGTAATTATACCAGTCTTTTATTACAATTTACTAATAAATATAGGGCTAGTAGTTAGAAGATTATAAAATTAAATACGTTCTTTTACTATACAGTTAAGCTAGTTCTTAAAAAGGCCGTCTAACCAACCTTATAGTACCCTTTAAGGGTATACTTAGTAATATTAAGCGCGCTATCTAATAGAGAGATAAGACTATATTACTTATTACTAAGGAGAAGGCTATTAAGAGTACCTATACTACTAATCGCTCTGCTAAGAGTGTTAAGAAGAGGTAGCTATAGAAAAGTGCTAAATATATAGCGTTAGGGGAAGAAAAAAAAAGATATTAGATAAAGCTATTAAAACTATAGTAGAGAAGCGCTTTAATAATTATAAGTCTAGTAAGTTATTATAGTTATTTATTATATATATATATATTTACAAGTAAATAGGTAATTAGTTAAAAGTAAGGCTAAAGGCTATCTATTTAAAATAAGAGTATATTAACTAAGAGATTAGCTATAAACATTACTAAGTAGTCCTATTAAAGGTTACTAGTTAATAGAAAGATAAATCTACTATATAAGAATTAGCTCGTAGTCTATTATAGGTATATAGCTTTAGAGAGGCTATATAGAAGATTATATATAAGATATACTAAAATAGCCTTCTTAAACTATAAAATAATAGCTTTAAAGTAAGAATGCTTAAAATAAATAGTAAGAGTTTGTTAAGGGACTATCTAAGGAAGAGTTAGCTATAGTTTTAAAGTTAGAGTAGAAGTAAGTTTATTATATTTTTTATTATATCTATTTATTATAGATATATACTGATTACTACCCTAGATATTAAGAGCTTCTATTAGTATATAATCAATTCGATAATAATCTTCTTTTCGATTCAAACTTACCCTATATTAAAGGTATTAAAAGCGATAAGTGTAAAGAGGAGGTTAATAATAACTCTAAAATTAAGGCTAAGCTTATATAATATAAGGATAAGTATAAGATATT
>ML986694.1:53925-111922 GCA_010094045.1 Lojkania enalia
TACTTCCTATACTAAATTAACTAATATAGTACCTATATATTAACTTTAAGAATTTTCCTATAGATAAGTCCGGATATAATTAGATTATAGTAGTAATCGATTGCCTGTCTAAATAAGTAGTATCTATTCCCTACTATTATATAATTAATGTATAGAGAATAGCCGAATTGTTTATTTAATAGATATACTACTTTAACTATACGCCTGAAACTATTATTTTAGATTAAGAACCTTAGTTTATATCTAGTTTCTAGTCTAAATTCTACCGTATTTTAGGCGTAAAAATTAAACTATCTACTACTTATTATAAAGAGACTAACGGATAGACGGAGATTATAAATAAGTATATTAATTAGAGACTGTACCCTTTCATATTCTTCTACTAAAATAACTAGAGTTCTCTATTACCTATAATCGACCGAGTATAAGCAACTCTATTCTATATAACTATTAGAATATCCCTATATTAGATCCTATATAGATCCGAGCCCTATTAGAGTTAGGATTAGAAATATTCTATTAATTCTATTACTATAATAGATAAATTAAATTATAAGAATACTTTAGCTCTAGTAACTTATATATATATAACCTGGGAAACTGTAAAGGCTAATATTAAGAAGGCTTAAGATCGTATATAATCTATTATTAACTATTACTAGTAACTAATTAATTAGTAGATTAGTAATATAGTCTACCTAAATACTAAGAACCTTATAGTTTAGAAACCGAGCTAAAAGCTATTTAATTAATAGGAGAGACCTTTTAAAGTACTAGAATAGGTTAAAAACTCGTACTATCTATAGCTACTCCTAGAGTTGAGAATATATAATATCTTCGCACCAAACCTACTATATAAAGACCCCTAGGACCTTCTACTAGAGTAAGAAGCTCCGAAACCACCCGCTATCGCTATTAAGAGGGTAGAAGAGTAGAAGGTTAAGGAAATACTAGCTAGTAAGCTATATTATAAGACCCTTAAATACCGTGTAAAATAGGTAGGATATAATCTTAACCCGGTTTAATATAAAGCCTTAAATTTTATAGATTCGCCTTATAAGCTAAAAGATTTTTATAATAAGTATCCGAATTAGCTAGAACCCCTAAGAGCTCTAACTAAATAGATTAAGATATATAAGAATAGTATAGAGAATATAGATTATCTAGTAAACGATAATATATAAGAGTTAAGTAGTAGATTTAAAAACTAAAGTATAGGCCCGAAATTACTCCTCTATAGAATCTGGAAGGTCTAATAGTAGGTTGTTAGATACCTCTCTAATCCTCTTCTTCTCTACTCTTCTTCCTCTTTCTTCCCTCTAGACTCCTCTTAAACCTCCTCTACCTTATCCTTAGCTGCCTAAGAGTACTATAATATCAGCTTAAAGGTTAGATATTAAAGCCTCTAGGGCTGAAACCTAATAGAGTAATTTAGTACTCTAGTAGAATAAATCTACCTAGATACTAGCTGTAAGAAGGCTATCTTTCTAACTCTTTATAACCTAGGCTATAAGCGCTAGGTTGTAAGTAGACTCTAAAATAGCCTTAAAGACTACCTTTTTATCCTCTCTATCTCCTATATATTAGGCCGCCGCCTATAGTTTAAGATAGCCCCGGAGGACTAGAAACTCCTTCTTATAGTATAAGGGGATTTATAAGTATATTAGTAGTAAATACTCTACTAGTATTAGATATAATTTATACGGGGTTATACTTTTTATTTTATAAGGTATAATACTCGCATTTTTTTAATCTTAGAGACTAAAAGGTAAATATTATATACTACCTATAGGCGAGTATATATATAGCCTGAAGGTAGATAACCTAAAAGGTTTTTAAAGAGGTTTTAGGAGGTGGGTAGAGTAGTATATTAATTAATTTTTTCTATAAGGCGTTAATAATACTTTAATAATTAATAGTTCTAGAGACGTATAATAATACGTGTAAAGTAGAAGTTATTATTTAGTTAGGGAAGCTTAGTTAATAGCAATCTAGTAATATACTAAGGCTAGTAAATACTTATTACTATACGCGACGAAATTGTAATATTAATAAACTATTATAATAGTAGTTACTAGCTAATATATAGATTAATTATACTTACTATAAAAACCTTACTTAATATTATATTAATATATAAACGCATCTTTATAGATAACCGTATATATTAGTTCTTACTAATAAATACCTCCTTAAAGAAATTTCTTTATACTAGAACTTATCTATAACAGCTCCAATTCCCTCCTAAACTAATATAGATAGGGACTATCAGCCTATAAGGAGGGGGGTAGTATAATAATACGAAGGAATCGTTCTATAAAAAGCTTTATATATAACCTTATCCTAAAGCTTTTCGCTTATCTTATCCTACCCTTAATTACGCCTCTTTTCCCTTCCGTATATAGTTGTATACTCCTTTATAAGTAGCTTAGTAGTTCTTCTATATCCTTTTATATAAGGCCTATAGGTGTTAATAGAATTCCTAGGTCCCTAAACCCCTATATACTCCTATATACCTCTAAGTAAATTTATACTATATTCGGATCTATTATCTTATCTATACTATTATATTACTCTTACTATAACTTATATATATATTAATTCTAGTATAGAAATTAGAAGGTAAATTATAGTTAGATATTAGCAGTTACCTCTAATTCTAATAGGTTATTAGTAGTCTTTAAGTTTCTACCTTAGTATACTCTACACAGCTTTTCTAAAGGTAATCCTAATTATAGAGGATAGAAAGTTCTAAACCTAAAGGCTTTAATTAATAGAAGATTTCTAAGATTCTATCTAGATAACTAAATAATTTAATATAATAGTATATAAGTATTATAATCTAAACTAAATCGAGTATATTTTAGACTTAGATATAGTTAAATAAACAATCGATACGATATTATTAAAGAGGCCGTTACTAGTAGTATTAAGTTCTTCTATATAATATAATAGCGTAGGTAAGATAATAGGTCCGAATATAATATAAATCTACTTAAAGGTATATAGAAGTACGTAGGGGTTTAGGGACCTAGAAATTCTATTAATACTTATAGGCCTTATATAAAAGAATATAGAAGAACTACTAAGCTACTTATAAGGGAGTATACAACTATATACGGATAGGAAAAGGGGCAGAGCCGGGGGTAGGATAAGATAAGTAAAAAGCTTTAGAATAAGGTTATATATAAAGCTTTTTATAGAACGATTTCTTCGTATTATTATACTAAGAAACCTATCATCTAATTATATATCTATAGATAGGAGATAAAGAAGATAAATAGAAGGTAATAGAGCTTATTAATATATAGATAGTATAGTAGAAATTAATACTATAAGTTTAGGACCCTTTAAATATATTTAATAAACTAAGGTAGAATTTAGCTACTTATTATAGTAAGATCTAGAGATAATTTAGAGAAGCTATATAATTTCTAGATAGTTGCCTATTTATATTCTATTACTATTATAATCTTCGACTTATATATTTAAATAAGAATTATAATAGTATAAAGTATCTAATAAAATACCTTAGATCCTAGGCCTATCTAAGAATTCTAGCTTCTAAGTATAATAGGTTCTATATATCTATAGCTAGGCCTTCTAATAATAAAGATTCGATTATATTATTATATTCTACTAGTATCTTTAAGTATAAACTAGTCCGTATTATTATTAATAATAACTAGACTTTCTAAATAGTAGATTACCTATCCTTTTAACAATTTATTTAGTTCTTCTAACTAGATACTATATTAATTAGCCAATTTAATTTTATAGAGCTATTCGAGTATAAAGTTATAGTAGCTTAATCCTCTCTTTTATATAATCTTAGCTAAAGTATAAAGATATTAATCGTATTTAATACCTAGTTTGTAAAGAACTATCTTAGTTTCCTTATAATAAAAGGATACTATATTAATTAGGACTGGAAGTTCTACGAGAGACTACTTAATTTTATCCCTATTTAAGGAAGCTATACTAGTACTTCTATAATAATAGAAGTACTATATATTCTATTAAACATAAACATATAATAACAATTACTAGTAGTTACCTATAATAACGCTGCTAATAATAGTATACTTATATATATAATACAAGAGAAACTATATAAAGATAGTATTAAATAGGACTATAAGGAGAATATAATTCTATACCTTACTTATATTATCAATCTTATTATTTAGGAAATTATTTACTATCTTAAACTCGCACCCCCTAAAGAGATAGGAAATAGAAGAACTTTATAGTAACATAATATAAATAAGATCCGGATATAGATTTCTATTCTAAATTCTCTTTATAAAGTATAGTTTTTTATTATAGTTAGTTATTATAGTTATTATATACTAATTATTAGTTAGATTCGAGCTATTTATAAAGTAATTAATCGATTGCTATAATACTATAAGCGTTTTATTACTTTATAGAGCTTCCTACTACCTAAGTACTAGCTGTTTATAATAAGAAATATCCCAACTCGATAGAATTCGATATTTAATATATATAACCGAACGGTAGACTTTAAATAATATATTAACAACTAGCTTTAATATAAAATCAATTTAAAAATCCCTACTCAGAGATCTAGTAATAATAAAGATATCGAGGTATATTTCTATAATCTCTAGCAACTTTAACTATCTACTACTAAATAGTACTACTTAATACTAATTATAGACCTACTCGGCAATTTTAAAAAGGTAACTAAAACGTTTAGCAAGAATATAAAGCCTTAAATCTAGTATATTTAACAAATATATAATAGGCTCTTCGATTTCCTAAATTATATAAATAGGGATCTAGTTAAAAATATAGAGAGTAACTCAGATTAGCTAATAGTAGTAAGAGCTATAGTAGAGAAGGGTCGATCTAAATTAAGTAAATACTACTTAAAAACAGACGTAAAGTATAGTTACTTATTTAACTATATAACGATCTTAGATCTATTCTAGAAGCTTATAATATACGAGGTATTTTTATTATAGCTATTTATTACATTAGCTTTTAACTATAACTATAAGATAAAACTTAAAACCCTTAGTATAGAAAAACCTATCGCTAATAATTTCTTAAATATCTTAATTACTATAATAAGAATATACTAGACTATACTTTATCTATAATACCCCAACCTTAATAGATATAAAATAATAAGTAGTTTTATAAACCATCTCTATAATATTTATTCTTAAGTAGCTTCTTAAGTTTCCTAAACTAGGATCTAAGTAATATAGGAGAAAGAGAGGGAAAGGGAGAGGGAGAGTTAGAGGAAGAAGAGAAAGGACCAACTTATTAAGAAGGAGAAAGTTATCTAAGTACACCTTCTATTCGAGGTTATAACTTTAATATATTAGACTAGTAGAGAGTAAATAAATATTAGTATCTACAGCTTACTTAGGTTATAAAAGATATTCTCCTAATATAGATTATAGGAGTTAGTATTAAGCGGGTTTTTAATACTACTAGAAATGTAATTAAGAATAAGAAATATTATCTTACTATATAGAGAATCTAGGATATTATATTTCTAAAATATATAATAAGTAGAAAAGACTATTATATTAAAGAGGTATATTAGACTATAGAAGTCTAAAATACTAGTAAGCTAAGCCCTTTTTATAGCGCTAATAAGGTTATAGATCTCTTTAAATTTCCAGCCTAGGTATATAATAAAGAACTAGAGATTAACTAGAAGAATATTAATCCTAGTACTACTACTAATAAGAAGCTGCCGTAAAAATATATTTGTCGAGAAATTTATAAACCTCTATAGTTTATATAATAAATTGCTGTTATAAATATATTATCGTGTTAGATTAAAGTATATAAAATTAATAGTTAAGGAGTATACTACTATAGTCTACAATATATTATAGTATACTACTCTAGAATCTAATAAAGCGAGATTAGCCTAATCTATAATAAATAGCTGTAATAAAACCCTAGAATATTATACTATATATACTCTTATTAAGCTACTTTCTAAAGTATACTAATTAGTTAGACTTTAAAGAAATCTAGTCTATATAACCCTACCTTAACCTATACCCTATTACTAAGCAGCTACCCTAACTCTACCTATACTCTAGGCTAATTAGTAAGACCTTAACCTCAACCCAATCTATACCTATCTACTAGTCTAGAATAAATTACAAATATCTTCCTAAAATAGATTATTATATAATATAAAGTACTATAAAAGATAATTATTAATTAAGATATTAAGTTTACTTTAAAGTTTTAGTAAATAATTATAAACTTACTAGAAATTAAGTATAAAATATTTATAATATTTTACTCTTAAATAGATAGATAAATAAAATAAATATACTAAATAGTAGAATAATATTTATAATACTATCTAAACTATCGATAAAATAATTAGATAATACTACTACTAATAGTATAACTCGTATATAATAGCGCTATATATAATATAACTAGAGTATTACTATTTATAGTAAACTATAAGTACGAACTAAAAACCTATAATACCCTAATTAAAGTAGTATTATAGATACTATAAGTATAGGAACGAGTTAAGATTATTTAGTAAATATAAGACTTACTAAGAAAAGACTTTTAATTCCTATAATTTACTATAAAAATATTATAATTAGAAATATAAATAACTACCTTTAAAAAGAAAGAAAAAGTTTAACTACTATAATAAAATATTTAAAGTAAATAACTAAGAAGTAAACTAGACTATATTAAAATTAGACTATATAAGATTAAAAAGTAAATTTTACCTATAAACTATTAATTTAAACTATTTACAATTATTAAAATTTATCTAATCTTCTATATTATACTTATAGAAAAGATACTCTAAAATACTAAACTAGTAGTATATAATATAAATATATATAGAGAAGACTAGAAATAAAAGATTGAGAAAGTAATAAGATATAAGATATAGAATAGTAAGTAGTACTATCTAATTAAATAGTTAGAAATAGATAAGTATAGAAATTTATAGAATAATATCTAAGAACTAGAAGAAAACCTTAGCTTTACAGCGTTATAAGTATATTATAAAAGCTAAACTTATAAAGAAACTTTAGAAATAGAATAGTAGGATTAAATAATATTAGCTATATTAAAAGAGGCGAGTCCGCTTTAAAAAGAAGACCCGCCCTATAATCTACCTTTTTCTCTTCTTTAAGCTACTCCTATATATATTTATAATCCTCTAACTATCTATACTTTATTTACTTATAAATCTTTTGGAGATGCTAGACTTTTACTTAGACTACTACTATCTTATTACTTATATCCTCTAGCTAATCTAGGATTTTTTAATACTTCTCTTTAGCTAGTTAAAACTAGTAATCTAATTTCTTAAACTTTTTATTTTAATATTCTTCTACTATATGTAAATATTATAAATTAGTAAAAGAATTAAAGTATATAAGTATTTTAAGTATTATAGAAAATATTATAAAATAACTATATATTAAACTAGGGATACTTAAAGTAGTATAATTATTTTAGAGTCTTCTTTTTATTAATTTTATATATTAGTTCTTTATAAGGATAATAAGAATAAGATATTATAATTAAACTAGAAGAATTAATATAGTTAGTATAGTAATAGCGATTTAGTATAGAGTAGTAAGAAGGAGGTATTAGGGAAGTATATAAAGAACGTATAAGTAGCTTACTAACCCTACTATATAATTAAGAAGAATAGAATAACTCTTAGGCTAAAAGTTTAGAGAGGGGGAATAGTATTATAAATACCCTTATACTAGAACTTATTAAAGTATAGAACTTTATATAAATAAGTAAATAGAACTAATTATATAAGTAGCCTAGTAACTTAGTTAAAACTAAGCTATTAAGCCCGTTTAATCCTAAAGTAGTAACTAAGTAGAAAGAATAGAGAGAAACTATATTATATTTAATAATCTTATAATTTTAACCTTTATAGCTTTTTATAGTTAATTTAAATAATATAAAGTACTATTAAGTAAACTACTCTATTAAATAAGCTAAAATTTTTTAGTAGTAAATATAATAACTATAATATATAATACCTTAACATCTATAAAGAGATAATATTTAGGAAGAAGGTAGAATTAAGCTTACTCTTTAAGTATATAAAGCTAGCTAATTCTAAAGCATATAAGCTACTACTAATATATTTAGTATACCGCGATTAACTCTCTAGTAGAGATATAAAAGAACTTTTATATATACTAATTACTACGTAAACTACTAAAAGTTAACTATAACTAAAGAGTAGATAATTATATAATATATTCTTAACCTTAATTTATAAGGATTTACGCTTCAGCTATATAAGGTAGTAGATATAGTAGATAAACTGTTAGCTGCATATAGTAAAGAGCTAGTAGGTAAGAATTAGGCTAAGAGATTTATAACGTATATAAATAAGCTTAAAATAGTATTTAATTAGGTAAAGAACTGCTAGAGGATATAATAAGAGGATTTTAAGGTTATTAGTATATAGTTTAAGCTTATTAAAGAGATAAAAGCTGTATATAGTATCTATAATAAGGATATATATAACTTTAATAAGACTAGCTTTTAGATAGATATAATTAGGTTTATAACAGTTATTATAAGCTTAGAAAGATATATAAAGCCTAATCTTATATAGCTAAGTAATTAAGAGTAGGTTACTGTTATCTAGAGTATCTATATAGTAAGATATATAACCCTACCTTTTATTATCTATAAAAGGCGTATTATTATAAATATAGAATGCTAAGAGGTACTATCTCTATAGCTAGAGCTTAATCTAATATTAGCTACTATATAGGTCGACTCAGACGAGGACTAATAAGGTAATAATAGGTAGAAGTATATTAAGAACCAATTATTAGACAGTAAGTAGTAGAACTGTAGAAAATAGAGAGATAATTAATTAGATAATAAGGTATAGTACAACCTATATACGTAATAATAGTAGAAGTATTAGGTATAGTAGAGCGGGCCTAATAAACCTAATAGACCTGATAAGGTAGGTTTAATAGTCTTAGACCTAACTATATAAAACAGAAGATCTTTTTAGTAGATTAAATCCTATCTAGTTATTCTTATAGACTTATCTTATTACTATATTAGACTTCTAAATATATTTATTATATTTAAAGAACCGGCGATTCTAATATTCTCTCTTTACTAAAACTACTCCCTCTAACTAACCTAATATAAATAAGCCCCGGTATATATACAACTGTAGCGGCGGTTATTATATATACTAGTAGTATATAGGTTAATAATATAATAACTATCTAATATTAAGAGAATAGAAACTATCTAAAGATATCTACTATATTATAAAGTTAAGTTATAATAACCTAAAGGCTATAAGCCCTAAAAGAAGCTATAGTATAAAAAGTATAGAAATAGGAAACCTGTATTATATAGATATAATATAAGCTAGTTGCAGCTAGAACTAACCTAGCTAAAGCTAAATAATAGGTATAAGCTAAGATAGCTTTACTAAAGAAGTTTAATAGTAAGAAAGAATACGTTAACCTCTTTCTTATATTAATAGAGCTATACTTTAGATTTAATAGTACGACCTTCTTTCTAAATAAAGATAAGATCTTAGCTATAATAATAAATATAGAGGAGATACTACTAGTATAAACTAAACTATTTATAGCCGATTAGCGGGAAAATAGAGGTAATATAAAGAAGACTAGAGAATCTATAGATAAACTCTTTAAAAGCTGAGAAGAATTTAAGAATAAGGTCTAAAACGTCTTTAGAGAAGTAGATATAAAATAAAAAGTATAAAGGAAGCTACTAAAGTTAACCTAGACTAAGAGGGTAATAGATTATACTATAGAGTTCTAGAGATTTAGTACTAGACTAGGATAGGATAATAGTATATTAGTAGAAATCTTCTATAAAGGGCTTAAAGATAAGGTTAAAAACGACCTAGCTAGAGAAGAAAGGCTAATAGAGCTATTAGAAATAATCGAATTAGTAGTTAGGATTAATAACTATTAATATAAGCGAGAGATAGAAAAATAATCTTAGCTGTAGATATTTATCCTAACTAAGAAGGAAAGTAAAACAGCGCTATAGGATGGTAATCTAATAGTCCTTAGAAAAGTTGTAAAGGATAAGAGAAAGAACTACCAATAATTAAGGATAAATAATCTTAAGAAAGAAAGGCTTAAAAAGGGAATATATCTTTTATATAGATAAAAAGAGTACTATAGAAAGGAATATCTAAATAAGAAAAAGGAAGCCTAAATAATAACTGCGTAACCTACTAATAGATACTAATAACTAGTATAATACTAGATATATTATATAGATAATAGATACGAAACGTACTATTTAGCTAAAGAAGGAAGCAATTATTAACTATAGCTAAGAAGGGTAGTAGTAGTTATTAGATATATAGAATATCTACTAGGTATATTAAGGCTTAATATTATATTAATCCTAGAAAGAATAAAGTAAAAGAAGTACTAGATCTATAATAAAATATATTAAATAAGATTATACTCTTAGAAATATTAGAATATACTATTTAAAGCAACGTTTAGAGATAGCTAGAGTATACTAAAAGCCGTAGTAAAGTTAGTAGAAAAAATCACGGATAAAGAAATATTCGAGTAATGTACTTTATAAGTAAGCGGCCTATATAAGCAAGCGGTCTACCCTATTACTAAAACGCGATACCTAAGCTTTTAATAATAATACAATAATAAAATAATAAGAATATAGCCTAAAATAAGAATTAAGTAAATTTAGCCCTCTTAGCTACTAAAAGAGGCTAAATAAATAGTAAAAGACACGCTGCTTTAATATTAAATATAATTTAAATAACTATATACTAATAATATACTAGAATCTACTTATAGTACAATTATAAGCCTAACTTAAAGAGACTAACGAAACCTAAAGAGGAGGTTATTATCTAATATATACTTAACCTAGATTCGCGAGGATTTGCGCCTACTTTAGCTACTATATAAGATATAGCTAATAGCTTACTTACTAAGCGCGGTATAGGCTAGATTAGTATATATTAGCCTAGGAACTTTGTTAGACGTACTCCTAAGCTTAAAACACGCCTAAATCGGCCTTATAATTGCTAGAGAACTCTATACAAAGATTCTAAGGTAATTAAAGGCTGGTTTAAACTTATACAGCATACTAAGGAGAAGTATAGTATTATAAACGAGGATATATACAACTTCGACGAATCTAGCTTTCGAATAGATATTATCTTATTACAACTAGTTGTTATAGGTATAAAGAGACGTAATTAACTAAAAGCAATTTAATTAGGTAATTATAAATGGATTTTAGTAATTTAGGGGATTAATACTACTAGCTGGGCGCTCCCACCCTTTATTATTATCGCTAGCTACTACTATCTCTCTATCTAGTATAAAGGCGATAATATACCTAAAAACTAAACTATTATAGTTAGTAAAAACAGCTAGATAATAAATAAACTTAATATTAAGTAGTTAAAGTATTTTTATAGGTATATAAAGGATTATATAGTAGGTACGCGTCGACTACTAATCTTTAATAGTTATAACAGCTATAACTCGCTTAATTTCTAGAAACTCTATAAGAAATAGGGTATTATTCTACTCTATATACCAGCTTATTTATTATACCTATTATAGCTACTAGATATAGGCTGCTTTTTACTATTAAAGTATATATATAGAAATTAGATCTTAGTCTTAGTACGTAATTATATCAACTATATTATAAAACTTAAGTTCTTTCTAGCTTTTAAAGCTACTTTTAATATATTAATTATAAAGGATAATATCTATATAAACTTTTAAGAAGCTAGTCTAATCCTATTTAATTTAGAAGCAGTACTTTTAAAGCTTAATATAAAGCTTCGTACGCTAATACTACTAGTATAAGATAATACCTTATAGAAAGTAAAAATACTAAGTAACGCGCGCGAGCTAGAAGCTTAATTAATATTAATTTATAATCGGATTTAAAGGGATATAAGTTCTTCGCTAGCTTCTATTATTAAGAAGCTAAATTAGCTTAAGAAAGGCTTTATAAAAGTAATATATCAGATCGGGTTAATACGCGATAAAATCGTCAGCCTTTAAGAAGTGAATGAAGTAGTAATAAAATAGAAATAGTAGAAAAAAAGGTAGATTCAAACGCAAGGGACTCTAATAAAAGTATAAGGAGAGATAATTATTGCTAAAAAGGATGATGAGGAGGAAACTCGGGCTATAATACGCTAATTTAGAGTGCGATTAGGTACGAGCGGATAGTATAAAGCGCGCTGTAGTTACTATAGTAAGACTAGATATAATTCTTATATATACTAAAAGGATGTAGAGGTTTCTATAGAATAATCGCGCAAGTTGTAAATTGCTATTATATTATTTAGTTGTTAAGCTATACGTATATAAAGGTTAAAAAAGTTGATAGAGTAGACTACTTACTTATATAGGCCGCTCGCTTATAAGGTACGTTATATATAGAAAATATATTAAAACTACCTTATAGAAAAGGCGAAAGGTAAGAAAGGGAAATATATACTACCTTATAAGAACAGCTGTAAAAAAGATTAAGCTAGCTGTTACTAGGATAATTACTTAATATATAAGGGTATTAAGATAAAGTTAGAAGTATAGCTAAAAATAGATATATAATGATTACTAAGAATTTTACTATTTTAAGATAAAATAGAGGATTATATAGAAAATAGGTATTATTAAATTTATAGAAGTCTAATATACCTTAAAATAGAGTATCTATACTAGCTTAGTAAAATTATTATAGAAGCTAAGGAGCTGAATAAATTAGTTTTAGAGGTAAGAGAGATATAGAGAGATATTAGAGGACGACTTAATATTATAGCTTATAAGATAATAGAAGTAAGTATACCTAAGAAAGAGAAACGTTTTAAAGAAAATATATATTTAGAAGAATATAAAGCTTTAAACTAGAAATAATATATAGTTAAATACTAGTACTACTAAAATATATTTAGAATATTTAGATAGTAAAGATTAGATAAAAATTACTAACTAATTAAATAGTAATAGTATTTCTTAAAGTAGAAATATAAGATATATAGTAAATAGGTAAAAGCTACTTACGTCTAAGAACTATAGACAAGGTATAATATAGATAGATATTTACTATATAGAAGAGAAAAGGAGAAGATAGAGTTCTTTCTATCTTAGTTAAAAAATTAAGTAGCTCCTAAGGTAATAGTTATATTAAGGAACTAGGTAGGAATACTGTTAGAAGGATTATTAGTATAGTACTTTTATATATAATATTCTAAGTAGAATTTAATTAAAAAAAACTTAAAATATTACTTAATAGTAGAACTTTAGATATATTTATATTAGTATAATAGGTTTATAAGAATAATATAGAGTAGAGGGAAAAAATAGTACCTTATATAATATACCTAGCAGATAATAAGCTAATAGACTATAGTAGAGGAGTTATACTAATAGAAACTAAGAAGTAAGCGCTTAACATTATAGAATATACTAATATAAGGAGTATTAATATTATAAACCTAGGAAAATTTAATATATTACTAGATATAGACTAGCTAGCTAAATATAATCCTAGAGTAGATTAGTAGTAAGAGATAATTTATAGGCTATAGAGCCGCTCTAAGATAGAACGGGTAGTAGGATAGTATAGGATAAAGCGTCTCTTAAGTCTACAGCTAATATAGAGAGTGTCGGTAACGTATAGTATAAATAAGCTAATCACCTAAGCAAGCTAATTATAATACTAAAACTCTACTAAAATCGCGATAATTATACTTTATAGTATTATACTATAACTAACAACTGTAGAATTAATTTAGAAAGAAGCTAGAATATAGCTTATACTTTAAGCTTTTTAATAAGATGCGATACTAACTATATATTATATTATATTAATCTATAATATCTCCCAAAGTATACTTAGTATATAAAGATAAGGAACAGCTCTATAACGCGATTACCGGCCTAATTTAATAAAGCTTAGTAAGACTAAGGAGTGGGTAATTATTCAGTATATACTAGATCTAAATATAAGAGGATTTCCGCTGCAGCTTACTACTATTTAAGATATAGCTAATTTACTACTAGCTGCGCGCTCTACTAGCTAGGTTAGAAAGAACTAGGTAGAGAACTTTATTAAACGTATATTTAAGCTTAAGGTCAAATTTAATCGAAAGTACAACTATTTAAGAGCTAAATACAAGGATTCTAAGGTTATAAGAGGCTGGTTCTACCTTATATAGAATATAAAAGCTAAGTATAGTATTATTAACAAAAATATATATAACTTTAACAAATTAGGCTTTATAATAGACGTAATATCGATAGGAGTAGTAGTTACTAGCTCTAAGAGACGGAATTAACTAAAGCAGCTCTAGCTAGGTAATTGTAAGTAGACTACAGTTATCTAGAGTATTAATACGATAGGATAGATAATACTACCTTTTATTATCTTTACAGGTACTTACCACCTCTCTATATAATATAAAGAAGATAATATTCTACCAACCTAGACTATATAGGTTACTAATAACAGCTAGACGATAAATAATATTAGTATTAAATAGTTAAAGTATTTTAATATATATATAAAGGATTATACTATTAGTATATATTAATTACTAATTCTCGATAGCTATAAAAGCTATAACTTGCTTAAATTCAGGCAGCTCTATAAAGAAAAGAATATTATTACTCTTTATATACTTCTACATTTATTATATCTACTATAGCTACTAGATATAGGTTGTTTCTTACCTTTAAAGACTGTATACGGGTACTAAGTTAAGTAGCTAATATACGGTTATATTAACTATATTATAAAAATCGAGTTCTTATCTTATTTTAAAGTAGCTTTTAACGCAGCAATTATGAAGAGTAATATCTTAAATAGCTTTTAAGGCGTTAGCCTAGTTCTATTCGACCTAAATATAATACTATTAAAGCTTAAAATTCGACTATATATACTAACACTCTTTATAGTTAAAGATACCCCTTAGAAGTTAAAAATACTAAGTAATCCTATTAAATTTAGGTCTTAATCTACGTACGTTCGATTAAGAGTTTAAAAGTACCTAGATAGTTTATCTACTTTAATAGTAGAGGCGTTTAAATAGTTTATAAAGAGTGCTACGTATAATATAAGTAGTAAATAAGCGCGCCGGGCAAGCGAGCGCGCCGCCTTACTAACTTTATATAATACCCTACCTTCTAATAATAATAGCTTAACCTACAAATATCTAATCCAGCTGTAATAAAGTAGATATCTCTCTAGCTATCTTAGCTATTAATAATAAGTAACTTTAAAGTAAAAGACGCGCTGCTTCTATATATAATATCTCTCGAAGAATAATATGTTAACAACGCGACGGAATTACTATATAATATAATTATAAGCTAAATTTAAAGAAGTTTACTAAGCTAGAAGAGGAGGCTATTATTATACATATACTTGACCTAGATTCGCGAGGATTTACACCCTCTCTAGATACTATATAAGATATAGTAGATAAGCTGCTTGCTAAGCGCGGCGCTAGATAGGTTAGCTAGAAATAGTCTAGAAACTTTATTAAGCAAATAAATAGCCTTAAAATATAATTTAATCAACTATACAATTATTAGAGAGCTTTATACGAAGATTCTAAGATTATTAGGGCCTAGTTTAAGCTTATAGCGCGTACGAAAGCTATATATAGTATCTATAATAAGGATGTCTACAATTTTAATAAAGCTAGCTTTATAATAGGTAAGATATCACCTAAACTAGTTATTACTAGCTTAGAAAAACGTAGTCAGCTAAAAGCTATATAGCTAGGGAATTGTAAGTAGGTTATAGTAATCTAGGGAATTAATACTGCTAGGTAGGCGATCCCGCCTTTTATTATCTTTGCTGGCTAATACTACCTTTCTACCTAGTATAAGGGTGATAATATACCTAAGAATTAGGCTATCGGACTAAGTAATAACGGATGGACAACTAATAATCTTAGAGTTAAGTAGCTAAAGCACTTTATTATATATATAAAGGACCGTTAAGTAGGCGTATAATAACTACTTATTCTTAATAGCTATAAGAGCTATAACTCGCTCGAATTCTAGGTAATCTATAAGAAGAATAAGATCTATACTCTCTATATACCGTTATACTTATTATACCTCTTACAGCCTCTTAATATAAGTTACTTCTCACTATTAAAGCGAGCGTATAGTAGTTAGATTAAGAGCCTAATCTGCAACTATATTAATTATATTATAAAGCTTAAGTTCCTTCTAGCTTTCTATACTACCTACTAGCAATTAATTATAAAGAATAATATCCGCGCAAGCTTTTAAGAGGCCGGTTTAGTCCTATATAATCTAGAAGTAGTAATATTAAAGCTTAATATAAAGCTTTATACGCTAATACTACCTGCGCTAGAGGTTCTTATATAAGAAGCTAAAATACTAAGTAACTAGCGCAAATTAAAGGCTTAATTAATATTAATTTGCGATCGGATTCGAAGGTATAAAAGTTTATCACCTACTTCTATTATTACAACAATTAATCAGCTTAAAAAAGGTGCTAAGGTAATACTTTATTTAGCTATATTACTAAAGGGTCGAGTTGCTAGCCTTAAGAAAGTAAATAAGGCTGCTATAACGTGTAAATAGTATAAAAAGAAGCGGATTCAGAAG
Source organism: Lojkania enalia (assembly GCA_010094045.1). Lineage (NCBI taxonomy): Eukaryota > Fungi > Ascomycota > Dothideomycetes > Pleosporales > Lojkania > Lojkania enalia. The sequence goes on from ML986694.1 coordinate 70,617, forward strand.
TAAGACACCTTATTAAAAGTAGAGGGAGAGGAGATTATTACTTAAATAGTAGTTAAGCAGTAGTTAGAGGGCGAAATATATTAAGGTAAGACGTGATTAGGTGTAAATCGGCAGGCTTCTATATACTACAGTTGCTGTAGAGAGACTAGGTATAACTTATATACGTACGAGAAGGGTGCTATAGATACTACTTAATTAAGGATATATATTATATTTATAGTATTTTAATACGTTGTAAAAATATATCGCTAGAATAGTTAAAAAAGTTGATAAAGTAGCGCGCTTACTTACCTAGCGCACTCGTTTACTACTTACGTTATAATATATAAAAACGTACTATTACGCGCTTAGATTACTAAGCTTTAAGTAGTTAATAAGGCCGCTATATAACGTTGATTGTATAAAAGAAAGCGTATATAGAAGGAAGGCAACCTAATAATTAAAGAAGGCGCTTAATTAACTACTCTAAAAGATTTTAGCGCTTATACTAATAGGAAGAAGAGTAGGAAGAAGGCGCGCGTTAATAGAGACCAGCTAATTTAAAGGTACTGTAGATAGTATAGTAAGGCTAGATATAACTCGCGGACGTATAAAAATAATACTATAGATATAGAAGAATAGGCTACTATACTATATAGTACGATAGAATATAAGAAAGTATAATATTTTGCGAAAAGTAGTTGCAATTTTAGTATCGTCTTAGTATTATGATTAGCTCGCTTGGGTAATCAGCTCGCTTATACTATACGTTAGTTATAATAGCTAGATACTTTAAGAAGATAAAATAAATATTAGATATTATTATAGTTTAAAAAGTATATAAAGAACTATAAAACGAAAGTATACTTTAAGAAATCTAAGAGGATTACAGCAAATTTATAGAGTTATATAAAGAAGTAGAGAATAGAGGATTATTTAAGTATAAGAAATACAACTATAAAATTATTATTAAAGATAAAAAGAAACTAAAACCTAATCTAATATATAATTTAAACTAAGAATAAAGAGAAGAATTTAGAAAGTATATCTAAAAGAATTTAGTAAGGGGATATATATAACTAAGCTAGTATAAAATAGTATTATTAATACTCTTTATACTAAAGAAAAATAGTAAACTAAGGTTATATATAGACTATAGATAATTAAATAATATAACTAAGAAAAATAGATATCTATTACCTAAGATAATAGAAGTTATAAGTTAGTTATAAGGAGCTAAGTAGTTTATAAAGTTTAATATAAGAGAAGGATACTATTAAATTTAGATAAAGGAGGGCTATAAATAGAAAATGGTATTTAAGATAAGAGAAGGTCTCTTTAAATACCTAGTAATACTATTTAAACTTATAAATATACTAGCAACTTTCTAAACGGTTATAAATAATGCGTTAGAAAATATTTAGATATATTTATAATAGTATATTTAGACAATATTTTAGTCTATATAAATAGATTGCTAAGAGAGTATAAGGAATATATTAGAAAAGTATTAGCAAAACTATAAGAGTATAAGTTACTTATAGCTCTAAAAAAATACGAGTTTTATAAAATAAGAATAGAGTTTCTAGAATTTTAGATATCTAGAGACGGTATTAAAATAGAATAAGAAAAGGTTAAAGTAATACTAGAATAGCTAGTATCTACTTTAGTTAAATAAGTCTAATTCTTCTTAAACTTCGCGAATTTCTATAGAAAATTTATAAATAGATACTCTAGAGTAGTAGCACCCTTAATAGAGATTACTAAGAAAGAGAAAGAGTTTAAATAGTAGAAAGTATAGTAAAAAGATTTTAAAGAACTAAAAGCCTACTTTACCTTAGTATTAATACTAAAGATACTAGACCTAGAAAAGTAATTCTAAGTAGAAACTGATACTTTAGATAAGGTAATAGGTGCTTACTTAGGTTAATAAGACGAAGATAGAAAGTAGAAGCTATAAGCCTACTTTTCAAGAAAAATAAAACTAGAAGAACTTAACTATAATATATATAATAAGGAACTATTAGTAATAGTTAAAGTATTAAGAGAATAATAAGTATATTTAGTAGGAATTAAGTACCTATTTAAAATCTAAATAGACTATAAAAACCTTATATATTTTATAATAATAAAGAAACTTATAGAAAGATAAATATAATAGGTAGAACGACTAGTAGACTATAACTTTAAAATAACGTATTAGAAAGAGTTAGAAAATATAGCTACAGATATACTAAGTTATAGAGCTAACTATATAACTAAAGAAAGGTATAAAAGAGACGTAATCCTAAAATAGAAATTAAATAGATCTCTTATATATAACTATCTATAGGTCGCCTAAGTTATAAAACTAACTATACTAGAGTAAACTTAATAGTAGAAGCTAAAGAATATATAGATAGTAGAGCGATATCTAATAAGTAGTATAGAAGTAAAAGTAATCGAAAATATAACTTAAAGATAACTATATATATACTTATATATATAATAGCGGATAATAAAAGAATTAATATATTCTACTATCAAAGCAGCTAAACTATTAAAGCGGCCACTTTTTCTTAGTATTATAAATACTATGTACGAATTATAATAAATCTACAACGCAACCTTCTATTAATTTAATAAGAAGGTAGAATTGAGCTTACCTTATAGGCGTATAAATTAGGCTAGTTTAAGAGCGTATAACATACTGCTATAGTTTTTAACGTATAATATTAACAACTTTCTACTTAATTCTATAGAATCGCATTTCGCCCTTATATATAACCAAATTACTAGAAGCTTATAGTAACCGAAGAATAAACAATCGTATAATATATTCTTAACCTTAATTTACGAGGATTTACGCCCGGCTATATAAGGTAGTAGATATAGTAGATAAACTATTAGGCGTATATAGTAAAATACCTATAGAAAAGAATTAGTTTAAACAATTTATAGCGCGTATAAACGAGCTTAAAATAGCCTTTAATTAAGTAAAGGATTGTTAAAGAATAAAATAAGAGAATCTAGAGGTTATTAACATATAGTTTAAGTTTATATAGGATACAATTACAAAATATAGTATATATAATAATAATATCTACAACTTTAATAAGATAGGCTTTTAAATAGGTATTATTAGTACTATAAAGGTTATTACAGGTTTAGAATATTATATAAGGCCTACTCTTATACAGCTAGATAATTGTAAGTAGATTATAGTTATCTAAAGTATCTATACTACTACGTATATAACTCTACTATTTATTATCTATAAAGGACGTATCTATATCTCTATATAGTATAAAGAAGTAGGTATACTATATAATTGGAAAATCTTAGTCTTTAAAAACGGCTAGATAAATAATACGCTTAGTCTTAAGTAGCTAAAGTACTTTAAGTATATAAAGATACGTTAACGTATAGTATAAGCGAGCTAATTACCCAAGCAAGCTGATTATAATGCTAAAACTCTACTAAAATCGCGATAATTATACTTTATAGTATTATACTACAACTAATAACTGTAGAATTAATTTAGAAAGAAGCTAGAATACAGCTTATACTTTAAGCTCTTTAATAAGATATAATACTAACTATACGTCGCATTATATCAATCTATAATATCTTCTAAAGTATACTTAGTATATAAAGGTAAAGAATAGCTCTACAACATAATAACCGGCCTAATTTAATAAAGCTTAGTAAGACTAAGGAGTAGGTAATTGTTTAGTATATACTAGATCTAAATATAAGAGAATTTCCACTACGGCTTACTACTATTTAAAATATAGCTAATTTACTACTAGCTGCGCGCTCTACTAGCTAGGTTAGAAAGAACTAGGTAGAGAACTTTATTAAATATACGCTTAAGCTTAAGGTTAAATTTAATTAAAAGTACGACTATTTAAGAACTAAATATAAGGATCCTAAGGTTATAAAAGGCTGGTTCTACCTTATATAGAATATAAAGGCTAAATACAGTATTATTAACAAAGATATATACAACTTTAATAAATTAGGCTTTATAATAGGCGTAATATTAATAGAAGTAGTAGTTACTAGCTCTAAGAGACGGAATTAACTAAAGCAGCTCTAGCCAGATAATTATAAGTAGACTACAGTTATCTAGAGTATTAACGCGATAGAATAGGTAATACTACCTTTTATTATCTTTATAGGCATCTACCACCTCTCTATATAATATAAAGAAGATAATATTCTACTAACCTAGGCTATATAGGTTACTGATAACGGCTAGACGACAAATAATATTAGTATTAAGTAGTTAAAGTACTTTAACGCGTATATAAAAGATTGTACTATTAGTACGTATTAATTACTAATTCTCGACGACTATAAGAGCTACGACTCGCTTAAATTTAGGCAGTTCTGCGAGGAAAAGAATATTATTACTCTCTATATACCTCTATATTCGTCGCATCTACTATAGCTATTAGATATAGGTTATTTCTCGCCTTTAAAGACTGCGTACGGGCGCTAAGTTAAGTAGCTGATATACGGTTATATTAACTATATTACGAAAATTAAGTTCTTACCCTATTTTAAAGCAGCTTTTAACGTAGCAATTATAAAGAGTAATATCCTAAGTAGCTTTTAAGGCGCTAGTCTTATAATAGCGCAGGTAAGATAATGGGTCCGAATGCGGTACGAATCTACTTAGAGGTATATAGGAGTGTGTGGGGGTTTAGGGACCTAGGAATTCTATTAACACCTATAGGCCTTATATAAAAGGATATAGAAAAACTACTAAGCTACTTATAAGGGAGTGTGCAACTATATACGGAAGGGAAAAGGGGTAGAACCGGGGGTAGGATAAGATAAGCGAAAAGCTTTAGGATAAGGTTGTATATAAAGCTTTTCGTGGAACGATTTCTTTGCATCGTTACAAGTCTAGTTCTATTTAACCTAAATATAATACTATTAAAGCTTAAAGTTTAACTATATATACTAATACCTCTTATAGTTAAAGATACCCCTTAGGAGTTAAAAATATTAAGTAATCCTATCGAATTTAGGTCTTAATCTGCGTACGTTTAATTAAGAGTTTAAAAGTACTTAGATAGCTTATCTACTTTAATAGTAGAAGCGTTTAAATAGTTTATAAAGGGTACTATATATATAATATATAAAAATGTACTATTACGCGCTCAGGTTGCTAAGCTTTAAGTAGCTAATAAAGCCGCTATATAACGTCGATTATATAAAAGAAAGCGTATATAGAAGGAAGGTAACCTAATGATTAAAGAAGGCGCTTAATTAACTACTCTAAAAGAGTTTAGCGCTCGTACTAATAGGAAGAAGGGTAGGAAGAAAGCGCGCGTTAATAGAGACCAGCTAACTTAAAGGTACTGTAGGTAGTGCGGCGAGATTAGGTATAACTCGCGGACGTGTAAAAATAATGCTATAGATATAGAAGAATAGGCTACTATACTATATAGTATAATAGAATGTAAGAAAGTATAATATTTTGCGAAAAGTAGTCGCGATTTTAGTGTGGTCTTAGTATTATAATCAGCTCGCTTGGGTGATTAGCTCGCTTATGCTATATGTTAAGTAGAGTTATATAAGCTACTTATTTTAGACGGCTATAAAAGCCACCTTAACTAGGATTTTAAAAATTACTATCTTATATAAAAGATCCTAACGCTTTATATACCTTCTTATTTATTATATATACTTCAGCTTTTTAATATAGTTTACTTCTTACTATTAAAGCTAAAGTACTTATAACGTATATAAGATTTAGCGCGCTAACGTATCTACTATATTAATAAAGAAAGCTTTCTTCCAGCTTTTAAGAACGTGTTTTTTAATATATTTACGTATAAGAACTATTAAAAGGCCTTTAAAATAATAGAAATTGTTTCTCTAAACGTACAGGTTATATTAGATTACCTTAATATACAACTATATATCCTACTAGAACTACTTCTATAAGAAGACTTCTAGTAGTTTAAAACTCTAAATAATATATATAAATTTAGGTTATAATTAATACTTATATAAAAGTCCTTTATATAATTACTAAAAGAGGTGTAAAAAGGATTTTTACAGCTTATAAAAGGTGCTAAGTTAATACTATATTAGAATATATTTCTTTAAACTTGTAACTCTAAGCTTAAAAGGTAATTAAAAGAAGTAACTAAGTATAAAACGCGTAAAAGAAAGTATATTTAGTATAGTAGTATAGTATTATATAGCGAGGGATTTTTATATATAGCTGCTGAAGTATCTATAAACTCTTAGCCCTTTAAGAAGACTCGTAGTACTAATACTTAAGAAAGAGCTTAATGTTATAAATATAAAACGCTAAGAGGTACCGCTTTTATAGTTAGAGCTTAATCTAATATTAGCTACCAAATAGGTTAACTCAGATAAGGACTAATAAGATAATAATAGGTAGAAGTATGTTAAAGACTAGTTATTAGATAGTAAGTAGTAGGACTACGGGAACTGGGGAGATAATTAGTTAGATAATAAAGTATAGTATAACCTATATATATAATAATAGTAGAAGTATTAGATATAGTAGGTTAGACCTGATAGACCTAATAGATCTAATAAGCTAGGCTTAGCGGTTTTAAACTTAAATATATAAGATAGAAGATCTTCTTAGTAGATTAGATTCTATATAATTATTCTTGTAGATTTATCTTATTATTCTATTAAACTTCTAAATATACTCATTACATTTAAAGAACCGGCGAATCTAATACTCTCTCTTTATTAAAGCTACTACCTCTAACCAATCTAACGTAAATAAGGCTCTAGTATATAGGTTAGTAATATAATAACTACCTAATATTAAGAGAATAGGAACTATCTAAAGATATCTACTATATTGTAAAGTTAAGTTATAATAACTTAAAAGCTGTAAGCCTTAAAAAAAGCTATAGTATAAAAAGTATAGGAATAAGAGACCTATATTATATAGATGTAATATAAGCTAGCCGTAGTTAGAGCCGACCTAGCTAAAGCTAAATAATAAGTATAAGCTAAGATAGCTTTATTAAGGAAGTTTAACAGTAAGAAAGAATATATCAACCCTTTTCTTATATTAATAGAGCTGTACTTTAGATTTAACAACATAACCTTCTTCCTAAACGAGAATAAGATCTTAGCTGTAATAATAAATATAGAAGAGATACTACTAGTATAGGCCGAACTATTTATAGCTAATTAGCTGGAAAATAGAGGTAATATAAAGAAGACTAGAGAATCTATAGATAAACTCTTTAAGAGTTGGGAAGGATTTAAGAATAAGGTCTGAAATATTTTTAGAGAAGTAGATATAGAATAAGAAGTATAAAAGAAACTACTAAGGCTAACCTAGATTAAAAGGGTAATAGATTACGCCGCAGAATTTTAGAGACTTAATATTAGACTAGGATAGGACGATAGCGTATTAGTAGGAATCTTCTATAAAGGGCTTAAAGACAAGGTTAAGGACGATCTAGTTAGAGAAGAAAGGCTAATAGAGCTATCAGAAATGATCGAATTGGTAGTTAAGATTGACAACTGTTAATACGAGCGGGAAATAGAGAAATAATCTTAGCTGCAAGTATTCGTGCTAACTAAAAAGGAAAGTAAGATAGCGTTATAAGATAGTAATTTAATAGTCCTAGGAAAAGTTGAAAAAGATAAGGGAAAGAACTACCAACGATCAAAGATAAGCAATCTTAAGAAAGAAAGGCTTAAGGAGGGAGTGTATCTTCTATATAGATAAAAAGGGTACTATATAAAAGAATATCTAAATAGGAAAAAAGAAGCTAGAATAATAACTACGCAACCTACTAATAGATGCTAATAACTAATATAGTACTAGATATATTATATAGATAATAGATGTGGAATATACCGCTCGGTAAAAGAAGGGAGCAATTATTAGCTACAGCTAAGAAGGGTAGTAGTAGTTATTAGATATATAGAATACCTACTAGGCGTATTAAGACTCGATAGTACAACAATCCTAGAGAGAATAAAGTAAAAGAAATACTGGATCTACAATAAAATATACTAGATAAGACTATACCTCTAGAAATATTAGAATATACCGTTTAAAGAAGTAACGTTCTAAAATAGCTAGAGCGTATTAGAAGCCGCAGTAAAATTAGCAGGAAAAGTTACGAGTAAAGAAATATTCGAGTATATATAAGAAATATACTAAGGCTACCCTATAGAACTAGTAAAGGGTAAGAAAGGGAAATATATACTACCCTACAAGAACAGCTGTAAAAAAGATTGGGCCAGCTGTTACTAGGATAATTACTAGATATATAAGAGTATTAAGATAAAGCTAGGAGTATAGCTAAGAATAGATATATAATTGTTACCAAGAATCTTACTATTTTAAGATAAAATAGAAGATTATATAGAAAACGGGTATTGCTAGATTTATAGAAGTCTAATTTACCTTAGAACTAAATATTTATACCGGCTTAGTAAAATTATTATAGAAGCTGAAGAACTAAAAAAAGTAGTTTTAGAGGTAAGAGAGATATAGAGAGATGTTAGAGGATAACTTAACATTACAGCTTATAAGATAATAGGAGCAAGTATATCTAAAGAGGAGGAACGTCCTGAGGATAATATATATTTAGAGAAATATAAAGCTTTAAGCTAAAAATAATATATAGTTAAATGCTAATACTACTAAGATATATTTAGGGTACTTAGATAGTAAGGATTAGATAAAGATTACCAACTAATCGAATAGTAATAGTGTTTTTTAGGATAGAAGTATAAGATATATAGTAAATAGGCAAAGGCTGCTTACGCCTAAGAACTATAGATAAGATATAATATAGATAGATATCCGCTATATAGAGAAGAGAAAAAGAAGGTAGAGTTCTTCCCATCTTAGTTAAAAAACTAAGTAGCCCCTAAGGCGATAGCTACGCTGAGGAACTAGGTAAGAAAGCTGTTAGAAGGGTTACTAGTATAGTACTTTTATATATAGTACTCCGAGCGGAGTTTAACAGAAGAAAGCTTAAAATACTACTTAATAGTAGAGCTTTAGATACATTTATATCGGCGTAATAAATTTACGAGAATAATATAGAGTAGAGGGAAAAAGTAGTACCTTATATAATATATCTAGTAGACGATAAGCTAATAGACTATAGTAGAGGAGTTATACTAATAGAAACTAAGAAACGAGCGCTTAATGTTATAGGATATACTAATATAAAGAGTATTGATATTATAAACCTAGGAAAATTTAATATATTGCTAGGTATAGACTAGCTAGCTAAATATAATCTTAAAGTAGATTAGTAGTAAGAGATAGTTTATAGGTTATAAAGCCGTACTAGAACGGAGCGGGTAGTAGGATAGTATAAGGTAAAGTATCCTTCAGGTCTACAGTTAATATAGAGAGTATTAGCAGCTATAATAGTAAGACATCTTAAAAGAATAAAATAGACGCTAGATATTATTATAGTTTAAAAAGTACGTAAGGAATTACAGGACGATAGTATATCTTAAGAAATTTAAGAGGATTATAGCGAATTTACAAGGCTATATAAAGAAGTAGAGAATAGAAGATTACTTAAGTACAAGAAATATAACTATAAGATTATTATTAAGGATAAAAAGAAGCTAAAATCTAGTCTAATATACAACTTAAACTGAAAATAAAGAGAGGAACTTAGGATGTACATTTAAAAGAATTTGGTAAGAGGGTATATACGACTAAGCTAGAGTAAAATAGTATTACTAATACTATTTATACTAAAAAAGAACGGTAAACTAAAATTATACGTAGACTATAGATAACTAAATAATACAACTAAGAAAAATAGATATCTATTACCCAGGATAATAGAGCTTATAAGTCGGCTATAAGGAGCTAAGTAGTTTACAAAGTTCGATATAAGAGAAGGATACTACTAAATTTGGATAAAGGAGGGCTATAAATAGAAAACGGTATTTAAGATAAGAGAAGGTCTCTTTAAATATCTAGTAATACTATTTAGACTTACGAATATACTAGTAACCTTCTAAGCGGTTATAAATAACGTGTTAAGGGAATACTTAGACGTATTTATAATAGTATATTTAGACGATATTCTAGTCTATATAGATAGATTGCTAAGAGAGTATAAAGAATATATTAGAAAAGTACTAGCGAAACTATAAGAGTATAAGTTACTTATAGCTTTAGAGAAATACGAGTTTTATAAGATAGAAATAGGGTTCCTAGGGTTCTAGATATCTAGAGACGGTATTAAGATAGAATAAAAAAAGGTTAAAGTAATACTAGAATAGCTAGTATCTACCTTAGTTAAATAAATCTAATCCTTCTTAAGCTTCGCGAATTTCTATAGAAAATTTATAAATAGGTACTCTAGAATAGTAGTACCCTTAATAGAAATTACTAAGAAAGAAAAAGAGTTTAAGTAGTAGGAAGTATAATAAAAAACCTTTAAAAAACTAAAAGCCTACTTTACTTTAGTATTAATATTAAAGATACTAGACCTAGAGAAGTAATTCCGAGTGGAAACTGATATTTTAAATAAAGTAATAGGCGCTTACTTAAGTTAATAAGATAAAGATAGAAAGTAGAAACTATAAGCCTACTTTTCTAGGAAAATAAAACTAGAAGAACTTAACTACGATATATACAACAAGAAACTATTAGTAATAGTTAAAGTATTAAGAGAATAGTAAATATACTTAATAAGAACTAAATACTCCTTCGAAGTCTAGATAGATTATAAAAACCTTACGTACTTTACAATAATAAAGGAACTTATAGAAAGATAAATACGATAGGTAGAACGACTAGTAAACTACAACTTTAAAATAACGCACCGGAAAGGGTTAGAAAATATAATTATAGACGTATTAAATCGCTAAGCTAACTATATAACTAAGGAAAAGTATAAAAGAGACGCGATCCTAAGAAAGAAATTAAATAGATCTCTTATATATAACTACCTATAAGTCGCCCAAGTTATAAAACTAACTATACTAAAGTAAATTTGGTAGTAGAAGTTAAAAGATATATAGATAGTAGAGCGATATCTAATAAACAGCAAAAAAGTAAAAGCAATTAAAAAATACAACTTAGAAACAACTATATATATATCTATATATATAATAGCGGATAATAAAAGAATTATACGAATTACTAGAATAGGAATACCTAAGAGTAGTAGAAATAGAATAAAAGCTGAGAAAAGGTTTTACTCTTACCAATGTAAGAAGAGAAGTATAGGACGTACTCTATAAGTACTTAGAATGCGGAAAGAATAAGGCCACGAGATATAAGCCTTATAAATTCTTATAGCTATTAGAAGCACCTAAAAGACTATAAGAATAGATTACAATCGATTTTATAATTAAACTACTAGAATTAGTAGAACTAGGGTTAAAAAGAAGATATAATATGATCATAAACGTAGTAGATTAACTAATAAAATATACGTACTTTAGACTAGTATTAGAGACTATAATAGTACCTAAACTAGCGTACGAATTGTTATATATAATATTTACGGAGTATAGAGTTCTAAAGTATATTACTTTAGATAGAGATAAGTTGTTTATATCTAAATACTGGTAAGGATAGATAGAAAAGATAGGAATCTAATAATAGATATCCACTAGTTTCTACCTATAAATAGACGGCTAGATAGAATAAGTTAACTAGAGCTTAGAAACGTATTTAAGAATATATATTAATAAATAATAAGATAATTAGGTCGAACTATTACTTATAATATAGATAGTATATAATAGAATAACCCAGAGTACTATAAGGACTATACCCTTTAAAGCTAACTACGGACGGAAAGCTATTATATATTAGGAATAGAACGAGAAGAGATCTCTAGTTCTACTAGTAGACTAGAAAGCTAAAGAAATAAAGGAAGTCTATAATTAACTTAAGGAAAAGATTTAATTAAGAAACTATAGAATAGTAGAATAGGCTAATAAGTTAAAAATTAAGGGACTAACCTTTAAAGAGGGGGGTAAAGTTTTCCTATCAACAAAAAACTTAAAGACTAAGAGACCTATAAAAAAGTTAGATTATAAGAGAATAGGACTATTTCTAATTAAAGAATAGGTTAGATCTATAAATTTTAAACTAAAGCTACTAAGTAATATAAAAATATACCTAGTACTAGATAATATACTACTATAAGAAACTATCGATATAGAACTAGAATAAGAATACGAAGTAAAATATATATTAGTAAAAAAGCGGTTCAAACGTTAGTAGAAGTATCTAGTAAAGTAGAAAAGATATTTATAAGAGGAAAGTTTATAGGAACTAGTATAGAACCTTACCAACTATACTACGAAGCTAAAGGAGTTTTACTAGAAGGTTAGAATAATAGGTTGTTAAGAAGAGCCTAGTTAGAAAGTAATAGTAGTAGTAATATAGAAGAAGCCTCTTACGCAGAACTTAGAGTAATAGTAGAAAACGCTTTAGATTTAGTAGACCTCCTCTCCTCTTCCTCTAACTTCTCTTACTCTTCTATTAACTTTACCTCTCGTTTCTCAAAATCTAGACTATACTCCTCTAGAGAACGGACGCGTTTTTTAGCATATTTTAGATGAGAAAGAGTTACCTAATAGTAATACGCAGATTTCTTAAGATAATAAATCTCCTCTTTCTTAGCAGCTACGAAATTTTAATAAATAGAGGTAGATTCCTTATAGGTCTTTAATATATTTGCTAGGAAACAGCGAAGGGTACCCTCGGTTAAAGAAAGATCGCAGGATAGACCCTAAGAAAAGTATTCTCTATATATAGAAGAAAGAGTAGTATTACTATAATAGTTATAGTTCGTAGACTAATAGTTTAAATAATAGTAAGATAGATCTATTATAATACCTAGAGAAAAAATTAAATAACTAGTATAATAGTTATAGGTAGAAGTATTTTCGCGTTAAACCTTTAGTATAGTAGAAGGGGAAAAGAAAGAAGAATAGGGCTATACTTACGAGTCGAGTAGGACCTACCGGAATATATAAAGTATTAACCCAGGAACGGAAAAATATAGATATAGTACTATAGTATACCTATATAGAATGCGTTAGAAACTAGAATAAACTACTAGAAATAGTAGAATACTATACCTAGATAGAATAGGTAAGATAATAGATTAGAGAGCTTCGGGATAAACTTATAGAGGGGAGAGTAGGTATTATAAATATAGAATATTAAGAGGTACCGCTTCTATAGCTAGAGCTTAATCTAATATTAGCTACTAAATAGGTTAATTTAGATAAGGACTAATAAGATAATAATAGGTAGAAGTATATTAAGGACTAGTTATTAAATAGTAAGCAGTAGGACTATAAAAACTAGGGAGATAATTAGTTAGATAATAAAGTATAGTATAACCTATATACGTAATAATAGTAGAAGTATTAGGTATAGTAGGTTGGACCTAATAGACCTAATAAACCTAATAAGCTAGGCTTAGTAGTCTTGGACTTAAATATATAAGATAGAAGATCTTTTTAGTAGATTAGATCCTATATAGTTATTCTCGCAGATTTATTTTATTACTCTATTAGACTTCTAAATATACTTATTACATTTAAAGAACCGGCGAACCTAATACTCTCTCTTTACTAAAGCTACTACCTCTAATTAATCTAATATAAATAAGGCCCCGGTATATATACGACTGCTACAGCGGTTGTTATATATACTAGTAGTATATAGGTTAGTAACACTTAACCAGCTTAATACTACTATAGTAACTGTAGTAAGACTAGATATAACGCTCGTATGTACTAAAAGGATAGTAGGGAAAATTCTGAATTAGATAAAAGTATATTATATATAGAATCTCTTATTAGTATTAAGTAAATTAACTTTTTATATATAGTGTTTGTTGCGCTAAAAAAAAGTAGCCGCTTTAATAGTTTAGCCGCTTCGATAGTAGAATACGTTATTTAATTTCTAGTAAGTTTATAATTATATACTAAAACTTTAAAGTAAACTTAGTATTTTAGTCTATAATTATTTTTTATAGTATCCTATATTATACGATAATCTATTTTAAGAAGATGTTCGCAACTTATTCTACTAATAATACTTTATTATAGAAGATAAAGTAGGTATATTTTATAAGTCTATCTATAATTATTATAATAGAGTTATATACCTCTCTATTAGAGTAGTTTTTTAACTTTAGTAGCTTAATAATAAAGTCTATAGTAATTTCTATTTATAGTCTAGTTAATATTTCTAGGTTTTATAATAGTTTATAGAGTATATATCTATTAGATTTATTTTATTAGTAATCTATATATTCTTATAATATATTCTTTACCTATTCTCTTACTTTAGGAAAGTAGAATGTTCTAAGAAATTATTCTAGTATTTTCTTAGTTCTTTAATATCTATAAGTAGGAACTTTATAGAATTATCTAATAAATTCTTTTCTAACTTTAGCTAGTATATAGATTTAATTATAGATATATAATAGTCTATCTATCTATTCTAGCTCTTATTCTTAAAGTTCTTCGGGTATTCTATCTATTACTAATCTAATTAAAGTTATCTAGCTTACTTCTTCTATTGTAAAAGTCCTAGCCTATAGCTCGGTCCCGTTCCTACGATATTATGATAGCAGTTACCCTTATACGACCCTGCACCTACCTGGACTAAAGTAAGCGAATAACACATATCTTACCACCGTATACCTTCTCTTCTCTTTCTCTAGCTTTAACAATAATGGATTCTCATTATATCTAATCCTATTGTATCCTCAGATCTTCTTATCTATAATAGTTGTTGCTGCGAGTTGTAGGTAGTTATATACTATACTTCCGTCTTACTATCTTTTTAGTAGTATAGCTGCTGTTCCTTTTTCTTACTCGTATTCTAATAGTCTACTTAATATATCTACTCTTCGATTTTATTTTCTACTACTATAGATAATTTTAAAGTCGAATATAGCTAGTTTTTATAACTATCTAACTTATCTAGAAGTAAGAGTTTTAGTAGTAAGAAAGATAGTAAGATTCTTATAGTCGTAATAGACTTCTATTTACTATTTTACTTCTTATAGGTATATATACTATTCTTTAAAGTATACTATATTAGCTAAGAGTTTTTAGTTATATATATTATAGTTTATCTCTACTAGTATAAGTTTTTATAAATAGTATACTACTAGATATCGTTTTCTATTATAAATTTATATAAGAATTTTAACTATTCTTATTTTTAATTGTTACGGAATTAGCTTATACCTAATCCTATACTACCTCGCCTATTATATATAGACCTAAACCCCTGATGTATATATATATAACCTAATATCTATCTTCTTTCTCTCTTTATCTAGACGTTTTAAACTATTATAGTAGTAGTATATTAGTTATCTATATAGCTTAATCTGATGCTTATTTATCTAGCGTTAATAATCCGATACGTATCGCCGTAATATTATATCTAGATTCTTAATTAGGCGCTAGGGTCTAATCTAAGTATGTTCCTAGACGCCTGTAATAATACTATACTAACCTAATCTCTAGTATAATACTACTATATAATAATAACCGGTTGCGCTAATATGCCTGCAACCTAACCTAATCCCTAGTATAGTACTACTATACGAACCAACCTAATCTGATCCCTAGTATAGTACTACTATCGACTATTAGTCGCGCTAATATATATACAACCGACCCGATTTCTAGTATAGTACTATTATACGATAATAACTAATTGCGCCGATATACCTGCAACTAGACTTAACCTCTAGTATAGTACTACTATATAACGATAATAGACTGTGCTAATATACCCGCGATATAGCCTAAATCCTCTAAATTTAGCCTAGATTCCGCAAATTCCTGCTAAATCCCGGGAAATTTTTTTAGAGGGAGTTGAAGTAGAGGTATAGACTAAAGGGCTGCTACGAAGAGCGTTCTAGAGCGCTGTAAGATAGACTGTTAAGGTAAGATAAGTAGAGATACGCGTCTCTAGTCCAAACAAAAGCTAGAGTATAGATAAATAATAGAAGCCTGGCTTTACTAGAAGGTAATAAGTTAGTAATATACGGTTCAGTAAGAAGGCTTCTATAGATAGCGTTTATAGAAGCGAAGCCTAAGTAGAGGCTAGAGCTAGAGTAATAAGCTGGAATTTTCCTACTCTTCCCTCTCCTTTATACTCTCGCAGGAGCTTAACGATAGAAGGGGGGTACTATTACGGAATCGGCTTCTACCCGATCCTATGCCACCTCGCCTATTATATATAGACCCGAACCCCTGATATATATATATACGACCTAATATCTATCTCCTTTCTCTCTTTATCCAGACGTCTTAAACTATCATAGTAGTAGTATATTAGTTATCTATATAGCTTAATCTAATACTCGTTTATCTAGCGTTAACAATCTGATACGCGTCGCTGTAATACTAATATATTAGTTTCTATAAAAGCTTTCTTCTCTAGATTATAGAGTTTTAGTACTAGTTTTTATTAAAATTATTTCTTAACTTTTTAAAAGGCTTTTTCTTATTTATTTCCCTATATAAAAGTAATATCTTTCTTAGATAGTTAAGTTAAAGATATAGTTATATTACTCTATTCGTTAATAAAAGTTTAATAGAAATTATAAAATTCTATAAAAGATTAAATATCTTTAACTAATTTTAAAATTAGCTAGTCTCTAATTACTTCTAATTTATTTAGATCTATTTGTAGTTATTCTAGTTTAATAATAAATCTTAAGTAGTTTATCTAATATATTCTACTATTAAAGCGGCCAAACTATTAAAATAGCCACTTTTTCTTAGCGCAACGACTATTTACGAAAAGTTAATTTACTTAATACTAATAAAAAATCCTATATATAATATACTTTCATCTAATTTAGAATTTTCCCTACTATCCTTTTAGTACGTACGAGCGTTATATCTAGTCTTACTATAGTTACTATAATAGTATTAAGCTGGTTGAGCCCTTTTTTAAGTATTAGTACTATAAGTCTTCTTAAAGGGCTAAGAGTTTATAGATGCTTCAGTACTATATATAAATATCCCTCGCTATATAATACTATACTACTATATTAAATATACTTTCTTTTACGCGTTTTACGCTTAATTACTTCTTCTAATTACTTTTTAAGCTTAAAGTTGCGAGCTTAAAGAAGCGTATTCTAATATAGCATTAACTTAGCACCTTTTATAAGCTATAAGAATCCTTCTTATACTTCTTTTAGTAATCGTATAAAGGACTTTCGTACAAGTATTAATTGTAACCTAAATTTATATATATTACTTAGAGTTTTAGACTACTAAAAGTCTTCTTATAGAAGTAGTTCTAGTAGAGTACGTAGTTATATATTAAGGGGATTTAATATAACCTATATATTTAGAGGAATAATTTCTATTACTTTAAAAGCCTTTTAATAGTTCTCGTACGTAAATATATTAAAAAACGCGTTTTTAAAGGCTGGAAGAAAGCTTTTTTTATTAATATAGTAGACGCGTTAGTATACTAAATCTTATATATACTGCGAGTACTTTAACTTTAATAGTAAAAAGTAAACTATATTAAGAGGCTGAAGTATATATAATAAATAAGAAGGTATATAAAACGTTAGAATCTTTTATATAAGGTAGTAATTTTTAAATTTCTAGTTAAGGTAGCTTTTATAGCTGTCTAAAATAAGTAGCTTATATAATTCTACCTAATGTATCTTTATATACTTATTAAAGTGTTTTAGCTACTTAAAACTAAGTATATTATTTATCCAGCCGTTTTTAGAGACTAAAATTTTCTAATTATATAGTATACCTATTTCTTTATATTATATAGAGATATAGACGCGTCCTTTATAGATAATAAATAGTAGGGTCGTATATACAGTAGTATAGATACTCTAAATAACTATAACCTACTTATAATCGTCTAACTATATAAGAGCAGGCTTTATATAATATTCTAAACCTATAACAACTTTTATAATACTGATAATATTTATCTAAAAGCCTATCTTATTAAAGTTGTAGATATTATTATTATATATACTATATTTCACAATTATATCCTATATAAGCTTAAACTACACGTTAATAACCTCTAAATTCTCTTATTTTATTCTTTAGTAATCCTTTACTTAATTAAAGGCTATTTTAAGCTCGTCTATATATACTATAAATTGTTTAGGCTAATTCTTTCCTATAGATATTCTACTATATACGCCTAATAGTTTATCTACTATATCTACTATCTTATATAGCCGGGGCGTAAATCCTTGTAAATTAAGGTTAAGAATATATTATATAATTGTTTATTCTTCAGTTACTATAAGCTTCTAGTAATTTAGTTATATATAAGAGCGAAACGCGATTCTATAAAGTCGAGTAGAGAGTTATTAATATTGTACGTTAAAAGTTATAGTAGTACGTCGCACGCTCTTAAACTGGCCTAATTTATACGCTTATAAGATAAGCTCAATTCTATCTTCTTATTAAATTAATAGAAGGTTGTATTGTAGATTTAATATAGTTCGTATATAGTATTTATAATACTAAGAAAAAGTAGCCGCTTCGATAGTTTGGCCGCTTCGATAGTAGAATATATTATATAGTATAGAATTTATATTTTCTTATCTTAAGGTATAATTTTACTACTTATAATATATATAATATCTATTTAATATATTTTCTATTTTTTTACTTTATTTTTAAATATATAATAATATTATCTAAATATACTATATAAAATTATTTAAAGTATAGTCTTAGTATCTTATTAATTTATTTTTAAAAAATAGCTAGTATATTAGTAAGTCTAAACGGTATAACTAGATATTTAAAAAGTCTCTTTTTTATTCTAAATACTAGTTTCTACTTATATCCTTTTTTAATATAGATCTAATAGTATATATTTTAGATATCTAGTTTTATAAAGATAGTAGCTTCTCTTAGTTAGTTTCTTAAGTTGTAGAAAAGTAGTAAGAAGTATTAGTCTTTAATTATAATATTATTAAAGGTATAATAGTTAATATATATTTATAAATCTATTATTCCTTTCTTATCTATAAAGAGTATAAGGTATATTACTAGTAAGTTTAATTCTTAGATTATTCATTTCTTTAAGTACTTATCTATATATTATTTTAGAGTCTCTACTTTCCTTAGTATTAGACTGTATATTAGTCTACATCTAGGTTTTTTTTCTAGTTATAACTTAATTTTATAGTTATATTCTCCATATTTAGGTAGATATTATAGTAGTTTTTAAAGTTGTTCTATTAAATATTAATACTCCTTAGATATAGTATATAATATATTTTCTATTAAGAATAATTCTTTTACTACTTTATTTACTATAATAGCAAGTTGTTTCTTAACTAGCTAGCCCGAGTTTTTAAGGATAATTTGTCTGGTTTACTAGTTTATCTAAGAGTTTTCCTTCCTTAGCTATAGAATTCCTAGAATAATATTATAGTCGGTAATTTCTATAATTTAAAATATCTACCCTTATTAGATTATTTCTAGAATTTTAAACTCTCCTAGTTTTATAGTATATATAACTTTCTTCTAGAAGTCTTTTCCCTTTATAGTTTAGATTATATAGAGTTGTTCCAGTTATACTATAAGTATTTCTTTCCTAGCAACGTAGTTACTAGCTATAAAGTTCTTTATTACTCTACTATTAATAAGTATATACGCTTTATAACCGTAGTATTATCCTATTATTATAAGATAATATTCTCCTATAGTTCTATATAGTTAAGTTACTTTAGGCTAATAGACTATTACTTTTTTTATAAATATATATTTTAGGTATTTTCGTTCTAAATATTTATATTATAGTTTTCCTCTAATATATACTTTAGGTAGTAGAGTTTTAAATTTAAACATTATATAGTTTTAGGTTAGTTTAATAACTTCCTATTCTATTATAGCTTTTTATTTTATAGAGTTTCTAAGTATCTTATCTTTATTTAGTTGTTTTAGCTATATACCTATATTTTCTTTTCTTTTTTAATAAGCTTTATATTATTGTTTAATATATATTATCTATACTATCTTAAAATATACTAGGTAGTATTAATTTATATAGGGGTTATTATCTTCTCTAACCTAGTAGTTCTATTCTTACTTATATCGTAATACCTTTAGTACCTAATGTTTTACTAGTACACTACTTTATAAAAAGGCTACTACTTTTCGTACTATATATATAGTCTTATTCTAATCTATTATATTAAGATATTATTCTACTACTATTATCGTTTCTATCTATTTTTGGAAATATAAGAAGCGAATTTTTCTAGGGTAGGTGTTTTACTATTCTTCGTAAATATTGATAATATTTTATTCTAGTCTATTCTTATCGTAGAATTTTATAGGTAGTTCTTCTTATAGAGTAGTTATAGGAGCTGGAGTTCCCTATTTATACTTAATTATTCCTTATTAGTATATAGAATATACTCTAGATACTAGTTTAAGTATTAGTATTCTAATAGTAGCTTCTTCTATTTATAATAGAGTATTTATTTCTTTATTCTTATCTAATTCTTTTTAAACTTCTTCTAGCTATCTTTTTATATGTTCCTATATTACTATAAGTTATATTTTCTTCTAAGGCTAATATCCTATAGTTTTTTTAAGTTATTAGTATATTTAATACTCGTCTTTATTATAGAAGGACTAATATAGGGTTCTATATTCTATAGTTACGACTAGTTTTTTCTTACTTACTTCCTGCGGTTTATCTTCTATAAGCTGGTTTTTCTTTTCTTTCTTTTTACTTTAATATTTTTTTTACTATATATCCTAGTTTCTAATAATTATAGTATTTAATATCTTTCTTCTAAGTCTTTTTTTCTTAAGTCGCCTATAATTTAGGCTTCTTTTCTCTAGTAGCGCTTAGATCTATAAGTCCGCCTACGTTAGTAGCTTTTACTAAAAAATATGCTTTTTAATAGTATACTTATCTTTCTTTATTTTTAAACTAGTATAGTTCGTTGTTAATTTATTTTACTAGTTAGAAGTATAATATTAGATCTTAGGGTTACTCTATATATATTATTACCCTTCTTATTTCTATTTTTAATCCTTTATAGAACTTTACTATTATACTATAATTATTCTATATAACTTTATTTATGAGATATTAAAAGCTTAATATATATAAGGTAATAGATCCTAACTAAACTAGGTTATAGAATCTATTTTCTACTACTTATACTTTATTAATATCTCCGAATACTAGTTTAAATTTCTATTAGAAGTATACTAGACTTGTAAATATTACCTTAGTTTTACTCTTTTAATATTCTTCTATATAGTTCTTAAAATCTATTAGGAAGGACTAAAACTAGTTAAAAGGCTTACTTATTAGGTATACTTCTATAAATAGTACTTTCTTATTCTTATACTAAATAATATCTAGGTTAGCGTTAATATAAATCTTTACTACTACTAGAAATCCTTTAAATTTAGACCTAGTTCTATTAAACTTATTAAATAGTATTTATTTAATTCATCGCTAGTAATATATTATTAGTAGTACTCTTTTAACCTATTTAAGTTTCTATATAATTTCCGTAAATTCTATTCCTTATTTACTATTAACTATTTCTTATATTTCTTTAAAATTTTTAAGAAAACTATCTTAAGCTTCTTTTAGGCTTTTTATCTATTTATCTACTAGAACTAGTTAGTTCTATTATTATACTAACTCGTTCTATATTCTTATAAATATAGTTATTATACCTACCTTTAAAGAGGTAGCTTTACTAGCTAATCCTAATATTCTGCTTACGTGAGTTTCCTATATTACTTACTAAAAGTATCTCTTTCCTTATAACTAGAGTAGTTTAACTAGTTTTACTTCTTCTAACCTTATAAGAGTAGTTAAAGTATAATAGCCTCTAATTAGCTAGCTGTAGGGTAGAGTAATAACTAAGAGTAATCACGTACTATAAAAGAATTATTCTTATAAGCTTATAATAGAAGTATATAAGTAGAGTATATAAAAGATATTTAAGTTAACTATAAAGAGCTATAAAGGTTAGAATTATAAGGTTATTAAATATAATTTAGTCTCTCTACTATTCTTCTTACTTAGTTACTAACCTGCAACTAAGCGGCCTTAGTAGCTTAATCTTAACTAAGTTGCTAAGCCGTTTATATAACTAGCTCTACTCGCTTATCTATATAGAATCCTATACTTTAATAGGTTCTAGCGCGAGGGTATTTATAATATTAATACTCGTATAAAACCGCGTTGGGTAGAAGTATATTAGCTACTAATTTTAGATAGTTATAAGAGCTATCTTAACTAGAATTTTAAGAACTACTACTTTAAGAATAAAATTCTTATCCTCTATATACTAGTCTATTTATTATATATCTTCTAGCTACTTAATATAGTTTACTTTAGGCCTTTAAAGTAGAAGTACTCTTAATATATATAAGACTTAGTATACTAGCACGTTTTCTATATTAATAAGAAAGGCTTTTTACTAGCTTTTAGGGACGTATTTTTTAATATATTTATATATAATAACTATTAAAAAGCCTTTAAAATATTAGATCTAATCCCTTTAAATATATAGGTAGTATTTAAATACCTTAAAATACGATTATATACCCTATTAGAACTCTCTATACTATAAATACTATAAATATTAAAGACTCTAAATAATACGCTTAAATTTTTATCTTAATTAAAACTTATATAAGATTCTTTTAGCTTATTATTTATAATAACTTAGAGCGGGTTTATATAGCTTATTAAAGGAGCTAAATTAATATTATACTAGAATACGCTTATAAACTCTTAGATTACTAAGCTTAAAGAGTAAGTAGAGATGTTAGTTAAGCGAAAATCGTGTAAGGGAAAGCGGATATAATAGAGTAGGACGATAAAATATAGTAAGAGATTAACGTAAATAGCTACTAAAGCCTTTAGAGTACTCTAGAGCTTAAAAAGAACTTATTATATAGATAGTTAAGAGAAGGTTTAACTAGGTATATAATAATATAAGAACTATAGTAGAACTAAGTATAATATACGAATGTATTAAGTAGATAAATCTATTTCTCTTAAATCGAATATAAGTACTTAGAATATTTATTTAGATAATTCTAATAATAGTTTAACTAGTTAAAGTTAGTAGGTTTAGAATGCTAAGAAATTTTGGCTTACTTAATAGGGTAGCTTACTCGATAGTACTTTACGTTATCTCTTATATATACTACTTATATACTTCTATTATAAACCTATAAGAATAATTCTTCCATAGTATGTAATTACTTTTAGTTATTACCCTATCCTATACTTAGCTAATTAGAGGCCGTTATAAGTTAATATCTAATATAATATCTAGTATAATATCGACTATAATATTATACGTTAATATCTAATATAGTTTAGTAGACTAGTTAAAATTTCTATTATATATACCCCCAGCTTTAATTATAAAGGAGAAGCTATATTAAAAAAAATAATGGTAGATATTATACTAAAAAAGGTAAATTATATAGAATAATTAATAGTAGAATTAAACACGCTTATAAAAATATTAATTTAATATAATATAGAACAAGTTATAATTAATTTAGATTACCCTCTAAAATTTTTATTAGTAATCGATTCATTTAGCTAATAGAAATTCCTAAAATTTAATTCTAGCTAAAATATCTTCTATTTTTAGTTATTTAATAAACTTTTAATATTAATATAGCTGTAGAACCTTTATAAAACTATTAGCTAATATTATAATACCTCTATACCTATACTACTCTTACTATAATATCTAAACCAACTACTAGTAATAGTTATTAGCTGCTAGCTAGAATATAACCGACTTATTATAACTATAATAGAGAAAGGTTTTACTAACCTAGCTAGTTTATATAGTAGTATAGACCTAACTTCTATAAAAACCTATATAATATAAATATTTCTATTCTTTATATAACATTTTAATATTTATATATAGTATATAGTAATAGAGTTAACTGCTTAAAGTATAATTAACTAACTATATATAAGCGTCTATAATATTATATTATATTATCTACTATTATATACTATAGATAAGAATACGCTTATTAGTATACTTAAAGAAATCTAAGGTAAACTAGACTCTTTATAGTAGAAGAATAAAATACTAGTAGAAGCTTTAGTTATCTAAAAGAACTATTATAAGTTAAACTTTAAAGTAATATAAAGAGAATTTAGTAGTTATTAAATAGCTATTCTTCTACTAGCTACTCGTATATTAATAGTAATAGAACTATTATCTACTCTTAGTCTAACTCAACTATTATAAATATAGAATACTAAGAGGTACCGCTTCTATAGCTAGGACTCGATCTAATATTAGCTACTATAAGAGTTAACTTAGATAAGAACTAATAAAGTAATAATAGGTAGATATATATTATAGACTAACTATTAGATAGTAAGTAGTAGAACTACTAGAACTAGAGAGATAATTAGTTAGATAATAAGATATAGTACAACTTATATACGTAATAATAGTAGAAGTATTAGAACTAGTAAAATAGATCTAATAGATCTAATAGATTTAATAAGCTAGACTTAGTAGTTTTAAACCTCTCTATATAAATTAATAGATTTCTTTTATAGATTAAATCCTATATAGTTATTCTTATAAAATTATTTTATTACTATATTAGACTTCTAAGAATATATTTATTATATTTAAAGAACTGGGCGATTCTAATATTCTCCCTTTATTAAAGCTACTACCTCTAATAAACCTAATATAAATAAGGCCCCGGTATATATATAACTATAGTAGTAGTTATTATATATACTAGTAGTATATGGATTAATAATATAATAACTACCTAATATTTAAAAAAATAGAAATTATCTAAAGATATCTACTATATTATAAAGTTAAATTATAATAATCTAAAGGTTATAAACCCTAGAAAAAACTATAGTATAGAAAGTATAGGAATAGAAGACTTATATTATATAGATATAATATAAGCTAGCTATAGCTAAAGCTGACTTAGCTAAGGTTAAATAATAAGTATAAGCTAAGATAGCCTTACTAAGAAAGTTTAATAGTAAGAAAGAATATATTAACTCTTTTCTTACGTTAATAGAGTTATACTTTAGATTTAATAGTATAACCTTCTTTCTAAATAAGAATAAGATCTTAGCTATAATAATAAATATAGAAGAAACGCTGCTAGTATAAGCCGAGCTATTTATAGGACTAGCTAGAGAATAGAGGTAATAAGAAGAAGACTAGAGAATTTATAGACGAACTCTTTAAGAGTTAGAAAGGATTTAAGAATAAGGTCTAAAGCGTCTTTAGAGAAATAGATATAAAATAGAAAGTATAAAGGAAACTACAAAGACTTATCTAAATTAAGAGAGTAATAGATTATACTATAGAATTTTAAAGACTTAACGCTAGACTAAAATAGAATAATAGTACTTTAATAGGAATCTTCTATAAAGGACTAAGAGATAAGGTTAAAAACGATCTAGCTAGAAAAGAAAAGTTAATAGAATTATTAAATATAATCGAATTAGTAGTTAGAATTAATAACTATTAATATAAGTAAGAAATAGAGAAATAATCTTAGCTGCAGATATTCGTGCTAACTAAGAAAGAAAGTAAGATAGCGCTATAAGATAATAATCTAATAATTCTTAGAAAAGTTAAAAAGGATAAGAGAAAGAACTACTAATAATTAAGAATAAGTAATTTTAAGAAAGAAAGGCTTAAAAAAGAGTATATTTTCTATATAGATAAAAAGAGTATTATATAAAAGAATATTTAGGTAAGAAGAAGAAAACCCGTATAATAATAGTATAGCTAACTAATAGATGCTAATAACTAATACGGTACTAGATATATTATATAGATAATAGATACTAGATATATTATTCTATAAAAGAAGGAAGTAATTATTAGTTATAGTTAAAGAGAATAGTAGTAGTAACTAAATATATAGAATATTTACTAGATATACTATAACTTAATAGCGTATTAATCCTTAAAAAGATAAAGTAAAAGAAATACTAAATTTATAATAAAATTTACTAAATAAAATTATACTTTTAGAAATATTAGAATATACTATTTAAGAAATTAATATACTAAAATACCTAAGATATACTAGAAACTATAGTAAAGTTAGTAGAAAAGATTACTAAAGAAGAAATATTTAAGTATATATAGAAAATATACTAAAGTTACTCTATAAAAAACGTAAAAGATAAAAAAGAGAAATATATATTACTTTATAAGAAAGCTGTAAAAAAGATTAAACAAGCTATTACTAGAATAATTATTTAATATATAAGAATATTAAAATAAAACTAGAAGTATATCTAAGATTAGATATATAATTATTATCTAGAATTTAACTATTTTAGGATAAGATAGAAGATTATATAGAAAATAAGTACTATTAAATTTATAGAAATCTACTTTACTATTATAAACGCTTACGCGCAGTTGGTTAATCGTACTTTAGGCAGTTAACTCTATTACTACGTACTACGTATAAATATTAAGATGTTGCGTAAAGAATAGAAATATCTATATTATACAGGTTTTTATAGGGGCTAGGTCTATACTACTATACGGCCTAGCCGGGTTAGTAAAACCTTCCTCTATTATAGTTAAGACAAGTCGGTTATATTCTAGCTAGCAGCTAATAGCTGTTACTAGCAGCTGGTTCGGGTATTATAGTAAGAGTAGTATAGGTGCAGAGGTATCGCGGTATTACCATAATAGTACCCCTCTTTTAGTTATAAGCTCCTACGAGTTAGGTCTTTATATTATATTTAGGTTATTTATAATTAAGTAGTAGTTATTAATACTAGCGTTAGTTAAGGTTATAGGTATATTAGCGCGATTAGTTATTATTATATAGTAGTACTATACTAGGGATTAGGTTAGGTTATAGGTATATCAGCACGACTAGTAGTTAATAGTAGTACTATATTAGGGATTAGGTCGGTTTAGTTCTTATAGTAGTACTATACTAGGAATTAGGTTAGGTCGTAGGTATATTAGCGCGACTGGTTGTTATTATATAGTAGTATTATACTAGGGATCGGGTCGGTTCGGTTTATATAGTAGTACTATACTAGAGATTAGTAGTAGTATTATTACTAGTATTATATTAGTATAGTATTGTTGCAGGCGTTTAAGAATATACTTAGATTAAATTCTAGCGTCTAATTAAGAATCTAGACGTAATATCGTATTTAGATCTTATTTATTCGGGTTTCTAGTGTAGTAATCTTCTACGGCAGTTGTCTCAGCAAAGTTACTAGCCGGGTACTATTCTAGGTCGTAATAGCTAGTCTACTTAACTAGGTATTCGTGCCGGCGTCTCTATTAGTTATAGTAGAGGTCTTCTATTCGCTCGACGAGGTATTCTAGTTCTCTATTAATCTCGATAGGTTTAGGGTTGTGTACTTATTAACTAGGCAAGTAGTTAGACAACTTAAGTACTAGCTATAATAGCGATATATAGAATATAGGATATATTTTAGCCGATTTAGGTAGCTTTAGTCTATAAGCGTGCGAGGATACCTTTATAATAACCTTATAGGGGCCTATATTCTTCTAGTTAAGTTTTTTCAACAGTTTTCGTGTACGTATATTCCTAGTATCTAGCTAGACTAGATTACCAACCTAGTAGTTAGGGGCTAGTATATACTTGCGGTTAGCGTACTCTTATTAGAGTGCTTATACCTAGGTAAGTTCTTCTCTAATATACTTTATAATATCCTTTATCTTATTAACTAGTCTATTAGCTTTCTAGACTATTAGAGACTGTTTTAGTAGTTAATAGATCCCTATAGGCGGTTTAAAGCCTATTTGAGGGTGCTAGCTAAAATAGGCTAGAAACGGGGAGACTTTTATTAATTTAAATACTGTATTGTTTACTTTAAACTATACTATTAGCAGCTATTTAACCTAATTATCTTATTCGTAGCTAGTATAAGCTTAGAGAACTTGTTCTATTACTGTGTTAGTGTTCTCTATCTAGTTATTAGTCTCTAAATAGAAGCTGGTTAATATATACGTATTAATTTATAGCTGTCTATAGAGCTCTTAGTAGAAGGTAGAGATAAACTATATCCTACAGTCGGACGTAATAGTGCGTAGCAGTCTATAGTAAACCTATATATAGCGACGGAACAGTCGGACGACGTTAGAAACTTCGATTCTTACGCATAGTATTAGGTGTCTATACTTGCTAAGCCTATTAACTACTACTATAATATTCGTACAACCTTCTAATTCTGGTAGATTAGTTATAAAGTCTATAGAGATGTCTTAAAACCTTCGTTTAAGTATAGGCAACGGTTTTAGTAATCTATAGTACTTCTCTCTAGAAGCCTTACTTCTTTAGTATATATAATAACAGCCTATATATTATCGTACCGAGTCGAATATCTTTAACTAATAGTACTTATACTAGAGTAGTTCTAAGATCTTTCCTTAACTAGGGTATCTACTAGACAGCGAGTTGTAAACAGCTTATAGCAGCTTAAGCTTCAGCTTATCGTAGTCTAGTACTATAAGTCGATTTTAGTAGTATAGTCGGTTGTTACGCTCTTTATAGTTAGCTAGAGTTAGAAGCTTAGATTAATAGGTTCCTTTTCTTAGTAGCTTTAGGGTATCTTAGATTAGGTTATTGTTCGGGTATTCTTTATCGATAATCTCTATAATTAGTCGGCCTACTTCTATCTATTAGAATAGTTCAGGACGAAGTAATATCTATTAATAACTTCTATAGGCCTCTTCTTATATAGGCTTATCTTATAACCTTTAAGTTAAGGTATTAGGCTTCTTTCTAAGTTTTCTAGGTCGGTATATAATACTAAAGTTAAACCTTAATAGATATTCTAATTAATAGACCTATTAGTAGCTTAGCTGCTTTATTATTATAAAGTACTATAAGTTCTTATAATCGCTTAGTACTTCTATAAAGAATACTACGCCTTCTAATTCAGGCCTCTATTATTTAAAATATTAGATAATCGCGAGTAGTTCCTTATTATATATTTTATAGTTGCTTTTAGTAGGGTTTATATACTTAGAGAAGTAGGTAATAGGTTTTAGTTTACTATTAGTACTTCTCTAGGACAGCACGCCGGCTGTTATAAAGTCGGACGCGTTAGCTTCTACTACTATTAGTAACTTAGGGTTAAAGTATTAGAGAATTAGTATAGAGATAAAGGCATCCTTTAAGTAGTTAAAGGAATATTAACAGCTATTATTCTAGTTAAATCGAGTATTCTTCTTAGTTAGGGCTATTAAGGGGGAGACTTTCTATAAGAAGTTGTTAATAAATCGTTGGTAGAAGTTCGTAAAGCCTATAAAGGCTTAAATATCTTTTACGTTCTTAGAGTATTTCTAGTTAACAATTATCTCTACCTTCTTTAAGTCTATATAGATCCCTTCTATAGTAATTATATACCCTAGGTAGATTACTTCTAACTAGTAGAACTCGTACTTATCTATATTAAACTGTAGACTATTCGCTCTTAAGGCTTTAAAGACTAGCTAGATATACTACTTATAATCTTTTAGATTCTTACTAAATATTAGGATATTATTAATATAGGCAGTATAGAATATATTAAAGTATAGTCTTAGTATATTATTTATAAAGTACTAGAACGTATTTAAAGTATTAGCTAGGCTAAAAAGTATTACTAGGTATTTAAATAGCCTATAGTATATATAAAAGATAGTTTTCTATTCGTCTCTCTCAGCAATCCTTAGCTTATTAAATATAGTAATAATATTAAGTTTTATATAGTACTTAGCCTTACTAAATTAGGTTAATATTTCTTAGATTAGTAGAATTAGGTATCGGTTCTTAATAGTAATAGTATTTAGGGCTCTATAGTTTATATAGAATTAGAAGCTACCTTTAGGTTTCTTTATAAAAATTATAGGTACAGCTACTAGTAATAAACTTACTCTAATAAATCCCTTAGACAAGTTCTTATTAAGGTACTTCTTTAGTACTTTTAACTTGTTCTAGAACATCCTATAGAGTAGACTAAAGCTAGCTTACTTACTACTCTCTAGTTTAATCTTATAATTATATAGTTGTTATTTAGGCAGCGTATCTATATTCTTATATAAGAAGATAGATAATAGGTTATAGTATTCTTTAAGCACTTTAGTAATAGGGTTAGTATATACCTTTAGGGCTAGAGCCTTATTAATATTAGCTATTAACACAGCGAAGATTTTATAGTTAGATTACTAGAAGAGTTAAACTAGTAGTATAGTACCTATATAGTATATATCTAGCTATAGTATAGACTTTAGGTATTTAGGTTTAGATAGGTCTTTTTAACTATAATCTTCGTCTAAAGTTAGGTTAGTTTTAATTTTAGGTTCTTTTAACTAGCGTAGTATTTTAGGCCGCTAGTAATTATATTAGGTATAGCTTAACAGGCGGAGCTTTAAATAGCGCTGCCTAGGCTTTAAGCTATATAGAAGTTATAAATTAGTTGCTTCGGGATCTCCTTTTATATTAAATTCGGGTAGTTTACAGTCTTTAATAACTGTTTAAATAGTCTATTAGTAGATAGTAGTACTAGTAGATTATAAGTATTAAGTTAGGTATTAGTTAATAGTAAAGACTAGCTGTTTATTCTTATAGTCTAAGTTTATATAATACTTATATATCTATAGCTGTCCTAGAATCAACTAGTATTTTTCTAGTATAGTTATATAGAGATATACTATCTCTAAATAGTTTAGGTGTTGGAGGGTTAAGGTAATTAAATAGAAGATAATCCTCTTATAGAGGACTTTTCTATTAAAGCTAGTCGGGTATAGATTATATAAAAGTTATATCTTTCGGAGTTTTAGAATATATATAAAGTCTCTGTAGATATAGCTATAACTAGTAGCCCTAATATTAATAAGAATATTAATATTTTACTAGACTAGGTTTTAACAGATTAAAAAAGGAGCTAGGATCTAGTAGTTCTATAACTATTTCTATAGAGGCTAGTTCTATAGGTATATAGAAATTTAATATAGGCGTAGTCCCGGAAAGTAACTTACTTCTAGAATAGACCTTTTAGCGATATTCTAGTCGGCGAGACTAGCTGCGTTTAAGAGTAAGAGTAACAGCCTTATCTATAAGATAATAAGCGTATTAAAAATTAGTTAAAGGATTAGTCGGAGGATTAAGAGTAGGATCTACTAGGTATAGTAGAGCTCTAAGACCCTTAACAGATTAATAGTAGAGGGGTGCTATATTCTAGCGAAATATATCCCTTACTACTATACTTATAACAGCGTCTTTTACGGCGGCGTCTTTCTTATTTATTAGAGCCTACAGGCGCGTAGCTAGAAGTATTAAGTTTTATAGTATTCGGGTCCTTCTAGTAAGTAGTATAATACTTCGGTTATTTACGGTAGTTACCAGGCAGATAATATAGATTAGTATTATATAGGGAAATTAGGTTAGCGTAGTCGTTTAGGGTGCTAGGTATTATAATACCTATTATAGTACAGCGGAGCTTATTAGAGAGAGAACGTTGGAGATATACAATTTATCTAGTCTTATTTAGTTTAGTATCTATAATTAGGCGTTAGAATTTAGCAAAGTAAGTAGGAAACCTGCTTTAGCCTTACTTTAAGGTTTCTAGCTTACTCTATACTATAGTCTTCTTATTCTAGTTGCTATAGGTAGATTCTAAGAAGGCGACTAAGCTGTTTATAGAGTTAATACCCTTGTCTATTAATAGGTTAACTAATATTACTAGGTCTTATTCTAGGCGGGAATAGGTATATAGAAGGCGGGTACGTTTAGTTGGGTATTAGTTAACGTTTTCTTCTAGTTTATAGCAGAGCTTTCTAATAAAGTATAAAAGCTCTATATATTTACTAGAGAATATTAGAGGGTCGGATAAGTAGTTAAAACAGAAATGCGGGTTATATATAGTTTTAGGTGGATTAGGGGTTAATACAGGCATCTATTTAGAAGCTAGAGTTATAGGCTAAGTCGGGCTAAGAGCGGGTAATAGTTCTATTACTATTAATATACTAGTAGCTGGTAGAGGAGTAGCCGTTTAGTAGCTACTAAATTCTCTTCGTATCACTTTAAAGTCTAACTTATAGCGGTTCTCCTAGGTTACTAAAGCTTCTACTAGCATCTCGTTCTTCTGCTGTAAAAAGTCTAGCTTACTCTAGATCTCTTTAAGTATACTAATAAGCGCGTTCTCGTCTATAGCGTATAATAGTAGATAATATAATATAATATTACGGACGCTTATATATAGTTAGTTAATCGTACTTTAGGCAGTTAACTCTATTACTATATACTATATGTAAATATTAAGATGTTACGTTAAAAACAGAGATATCTATATTATATAGGTTTTTATAGGGGCTAGGTCTGTGCTACTATACGGGCTAGCCGGGTTGGCGAAACCTTCCTCTATCGTGGTTAAGATAAGTTGGTTATATTCCAGCTAGTAGCTGACAGCTGTTACTAGCAGCTGGTTCGGGTATTATAGTAAGAGTAGTGTAAGTATAGAGGTGTCGCGGTATTACCGTAACATTTACCTTAGAATAGAGTATTTATACCAGCTTAGTAAAATTATTATAGAAGCTGAGGAGCTAAAAAAACTAGTTGCTAAAGTAAGAGAAATATAGGAAGATATTAGAAGATAACTTAATATTATAGCTTATAAAATTATAGGAGTAAATATACTTAAGAAAAAGAAATATTCTAAAAATAATATATATTTAGAGGAATATAAAGTACTAAACTAGAAATAATATATAGTTAGATACTAGTACTACTAAAAAGTATTTAAAGTATTTAGATAATATATTCTATAAGCGAATATTCTATATAAGTAAGCTACCTTACTACTAATTCTTAGCCTATTAACTAGCAACTACTATAGCTCTATAACTAAGTACTTAATTAGCTTTAAAAGAGGCTTAAATAATTCTAGCAATTTAAGCTCTTAAAAATAATATATTATTAAGTATAAGGTAGACTATAGTATTATATAATATTAACCGAATACGCCTCCAACGAAAATATACTAGAATAACTATATAACGCGGTTGTAAAGCTAATTTAAAAAGGCTTATAAAGCTAGAAGAGAAGATAATTATTAAGTTTATTCTTAAACTAGATTTAAATAGCTTTTTACCTACCCTAGCTATTATATAAGATATAGCTAATATACTACTAGCTATTAAACTTTATTTCGCGTATACTATTAATTAAAACCCGCTTTAACTAACCATACGATTACTAACGAGTAAAATATAAGAATCTAGAGGTTATAAGTAGGTAGTTTAACCTAGTTAAAGCGATAGTTAAGAAATATAGGATAATAACTAAGAATATCTTTAATTTTAATAAGATAGGCTTTTAAATAGAAGTAATAACTAGCTATATAGTTATTATAGAAATAGAGTAATATAATAGGCTAAAAGCTATATAGCTAGATAATTATAAGTAGACTACTATTATTTAGAAAGTTAGTTTAATAGGCTAGTTAATTCTACTATATATAATCCTTAAGGCAAAATACTACTAGGTAGTTTAATATAATAAAGATCTACTAAAAGATTAGGTAATTAACGTTAGTAAGAATAGATAGATAATAAATAAGTATAGAATTAAGTAGATAAAGCACTTTAATTCGTATATAAAAGGTCTTATAAAAGGTAGATAGTAGCTACCACTCTATTAAATTCCTATTTCTCTATAAGTAGAATAGAACTATTACTCTCTATATACCCGCCTATACTTTATATATCTTACAGCCTCTTAATATTAGCTGCTTCTCGCTATTAAAGCGTATTTATAAAACTTAGGTTAGCTAGCTAGTTTGTTACTATATTAACTATATTAATAAGCTATCTTTTCTACCAGCTTTTAAAGCTGCCTTTAAGAAATTAATTATAAAGGATAATATCTATATAGGCTTCTAAACTATAGACCTAATTCTATTTAAACTAGATATAGTTCTATTATAACTAGACGTTAAACTTTAAACACCTATATTAGAATAAGAAGTTATAATAATATAGAAGGCTAAAACTCCCTATAATTCTTAAGAATTTAATATATAGAAGTAGCTACTTTATAATTATATTTAAAGTTATTAGAATTTATTATCTTCTACTCTATTTAAGATAATAGAGTAGCTCTATAAAGGCTATTAAAAACATAGATTACCTAAATACCTTATAATAAAGCCGAATAGCTACTCTAGAGTAGGCTATTAAAGATCTTATATAGTATAAGCAGTATAAAAGAAAACGTATATAGGAAGGAGGTACTCTATTAGTTAAATAGGGCCTTAAAAAGGCTTCTAGTACGGTAGGAGGTAACAGGCGTCGGTAGGAGCTATTAGTATTAAGTAGTATATAGTATATACAACGGTGCGTATACTATAAAATACCTAGGTATAATACTTATATATATAAATTAAATAGAGATAGTACTTATTAATCCTATATTAGAATATCTAATTAATATCTTATAGTATTATTAAGCTAGTTATATTCGAAGTCTAGTACTAGTAGTAGATAGTTTACTCGCTCTTATAGAACATTCGCTTATAGAGTATATTAGTAAGAATTAGATAAAGACTACTAACTAATTAAATAGTAATAGTATTTCTTAGAATAGAAGTATAAGATATATAGTAAATAGGTAAAAGTCGCTTATACCCAAAAATTATAGATAAAGTATAGTATAGATAGATATCTATTATATAGAAAAGAGAAGGAGAAGATAGAATTCTTCCTATTTTAGTTAAAAAACTAAATAGCCTTTAAAGCAATAGTTATATTAAGGAACTAGGTAGGAAAACTATTAGAAGGGTTACTAGAATAGTACTTTTATATATAGTACTCTAAATAGAATTTAATAGAAAGAAGTTTAAAATACTATTTAATAGTAGAGCTATAGATATATTTATATTAGTATAATAGGTTTATAAAAATAATATAAAATAGAGAGAAAAGATAGTACTTTCTATAATATATCTAGTAGATAATAAGCTAATAGATTATAGCGGAGGAGTTATACTAATAGAAACTAAGAAGTAAGTACTTAATATTATAGGATATATAAATATAAGAAGTATTAATATTATAAACCTAGGAAAATTTAATATATTACTAGGTATAAACTAGCTAGTTAAATATAATCTTAGAGTAGATTAGTAGTAAAGAATAGTTTATAGGCTATAGAGTAGATTTAGAGTAGAACTAATAGTAGGATAGTATAAGATAAGATGTCTCTTAGGTCTATAGTTAATATAGAAAGTATTAGTAGTTAGAATAGCTAGATATTTTAAGAGAATAAAATAGATATTAGGTATTATTATAGTTTAAAAAGTATATAAGGAACTATAGAATATAAGTATATTTTAAAAAATCTAAGAGAATTATAGCAAATTTATAGAGCTATATAAAGAAGCGGAGAATAGAGAATTATTTAAGTATTAAGAATATAACTATAAGATTATTATTAAGAATAAAAGAAAAACTAAAATCTAATCTAATATATAATTTAAACTAAAAATAATAGGAAGAATTTAGAAAGTATATCTAAAAGAATTTGGTAAGAGAATTTATATAACTAAGCTAGAGTAGAATAGTATTACTAATACTATTTATATCTAAGAAAAATAGTAAACTAAGGTTATATAAAACTATTAATAACTAAATAATATAACTAAAAAGAATAGATACCTATTATCTAGGGTAATAGAACTTATAAGTTAATTATAAGGAGCTAAGTAGTTTATAAAGTTTAATATAAGAGAAAGATATTATTAAATTTAGATTAAAAGGGTTATAAATAGAAAATAGTATTTAAAATAAGAGAAGAACTTTTTAAATATCTAGTAATACTATTTAAACTTATAAATATACTAGTAACCTTCTAAGCAGTTATAAATAATATATTAAGAAAATATTTAGATATATTTATAATAGTATATTTAGATAATATTCTAGTCTATATAAATAGATTGCTAAGAGAGTATAAGAAATATATCTAAAAAGTATTAGTAAAATTATAAAAGTATAAATTACTTATAATTCTAGAGAAGTAAAAATTTTATAAAATAAAAATAGAATAAGAAAAGGTTAAAATAATACTAGAATAGCTAATATCTACTTTAGTTAAATAAGTATAGTTTCTCTTAAGCTTTACGAACTTTTATAGGAAGTTTATAAACAGGTACTTTAGAGTAGTAATATCTTTAATAGAGGTTACTAAGAAAGAGAAGGGGTTTAAATAGTAGAAAGTATAATAAAAAGCCTTTAAAGAACTAAAAGCTTACTTTACCTTAGTATTAATACTAAAGATACTAGGCCTAGAAAAGTAATTCTAAGTAGAAACTAATACTTTAGATAAAGTAATAGGCGCTTATTTAAATTAGTAAAACGAAGATAGAAAGTAGAGACTATAAGCCTACTTTTTAAGAAAAATAAAACTAGAAGAACTCAACTATAATATATATAATAAAAAACTATTAGTAATTATTAAAGTATTAAAGGAATAGTAAATATATTTAATAGGGACTAAATATCTATTTAAAGTCTAGATAGATTATAAAAACCTTATAACATAAAGCACCACCAAGCCGGCTATACCACCAAGCCAGCCACTTTTTCTTAGTATAGCAACTTTTCCGTACGCAACACTATATCTCAACAATATAAAGCTAATTTATCTAATTAAGAAGGTAGAATTAAACTTACCCTTCAGGCCTATATCTTAGACTAATTTTAAAGCATACGACGCGCTGCAGCAGCTTTTAACGTATAATACTAGCAGCTCTCTAACCAGCTTCATAGAATTACCTTTCAACCTTAAACTTAACTAAATTGTATAAAGCTTATAGCAACTAAAGAGTAGACGATTATACGATATATCCTTAACCTTAATTTACGAGGATTTGCGCCGCGGCTTTATAAGGTGGTAGATATAGCAGATAAACTATTACGTACGCAGGGTAGAATATCTATAGGTAAGAACTAGTCTAAACGATTTATATCGCGTATAAATAAGCTTAAAACAGTTTTCAATCGAGTAAAGAACTGTTAAAGGATATTATAAGAAGATCTAGAGGTTATTAACGCGTGGTTTAAGCTCGTATAAGAGATGGTAGCTAAGTATAGTATCTATAAAGATAATATCTATAACTTTAATAAGATAGGCTTCTAGATAAGTATAATTGGCTTTATAAAAGTTGTTACAGGTTTAGAATACTGTATAAGACCTATACTTATTTAGCTAGGTAATCGGGAGTAGGTTATAATAATCTAGAGGATCTACGCTACTAAGTATATAACTCTACTATTTATTATCTATAAAGGACGCGTCTATATCTTAGTATAGTATAAGAAGACAGATATACCGTACAATTAGAAGCTCTTAGTTTCTAAGAATAGATGGATAAATAATAAGCTTAGTCTTAAATAGTTAAAGTACTTTAACGCGTATATAAAGACGCGTTAGGTAGAGTTATATAAGCTACTTATTTTTAATAGCTATAAGAGCTATCTAAACCAGGATTTTAAGGATTATTACCTTGTACGAAAGATCCTCACCCTCTATATACTAGCACATTCATCATATATCCTACAGCTACTTAATGTGGTATACTTCTTACTATTAAAGCTAAAGTACTCCCAGCGCGTATAAGACTTAGTATACCAATATATCTACTATATTAATAAGGAAGGCTTTCTACCAGCCTTTAGAAACGTATTTTTTAATATATTTACATACGAGAACTATAAAAAGGCCTTTAAAATATCTAGACTAGTTCCTATCAACGCGCAGGTTGTTCTTAAGCGCCTTAAAGTCCGGTTGCGTATACTACTAGAGGTATTCCTACTAGAAATACTATAGCAGTTAAAAATACCAAGTAATATACAAGAATTCGGGTTACAATTAACTCTCGTATAGAGGTCCTTTGTACGATCACTAAAAGAAGCTAAAGAAGGCTTCTCACAGCTAATAAAAGGAGCTGAATTAATGCTGCATTAAAACGCTCTTATAAGCTACTAGATTATAGAGTTTAAAGAGTAATTAGAGGTTATAATAAAGTATAAAACACATAAACGGAAGCGAATCCAGTATAGTAGTACGATAGAGTATGGTAAGGGAGCTTCGTACAGAGCTGCTAAGGCATCTATAGCTCCTCAGCGATCTAAGAAGGCTCGTAGTAGTAGTAGTAAGGAACCAGCTCAACCTAGTTAATAGTACTATAGGAACTGTAGAAAGACTGGGCATAACGCTTGTACGTGCTAAAAAGATATAGAAGCTTCTTCTAAATCTAGTCCAAGTGTCTCGTACGCAGGTTCTCTTATAGATAGCGAGTAAATCAAGGTCTTATACATGGTGTTGGTAGTGCTAAGAAAAAGTGGCCGGCTCGGTGGTATAGCCGGCTCGGTGGTATAGCCGGCTCGGTGGTGCTTTACGTTATATATTACGATAATAAAAGAACTTATAAGAAGATAAGTATAATAGGTAGAATAGTTAGTAGACTATAACTTTAGAATAATATACTAGAAAGGGTTAGAAAATATAGCTATAGATATACTAAGTCGTAGAGCTAACTATATAATTAAAGAAAGGTATAAAAGAGATATAATTCTAAGATAAAAATTAGATAGATTCTTTATATATAACTACCTACAAGTCGCCTAGGGTATAAAACTAACTACGCTAGAATAAACTTAGTAATAAAAGCTAAAGAATATATAGATAGTAGAATAATATCTAATAAGTAGTAAAGAAGTAAAAGTAATAAAATATATAACTTAAAAGCAACTATATATATATCTATATATATAATAGTAGATAATAAAAGAATTATATAAGTTGCTAGAATAGAGATACTTAAAAGTAGTAGAAATAGAGTAAAAGTTAAGGAAGAGTTTTACTCTTACTAATATAAGAAAAAAAGTATAAGATATATTTTATAAGTATTTAGAGTATAAAAAGAATAAAATTATAAAGTATAAACTT
The DNA here is from genome assembly GCA_010094045.1 of Lojkania enalia. Taxonomy (NCBI): domain Eukaryota; kingdom Fungi; phylum Ascomycota; class Dothideomycetes; order Pleosporales; genus Lojkania; species Lojkania enalia. Next base: position 109,632 of record ML986694.1, read on the forward strand.
TATTAATACTTATAACTATTAGAATTACTTAAAAAACTATAAGAATAGATTATATTAATTTTATAACTAAGTTACTAGAATTAGTAGAACTAGAATTAGAATAAAGATATAATATAATTATAAATATAGTAGATTAACTAATAAAATATATATACTTTAGACTAGTATTAGAAATAATAATAGTATTTAAACTAGTATACGAGTTATTATATATAGTATTTATAAAGTATAAAATTCTAAAGTATATTATTTTAGATAGAAATAAATTATTTATATCTAAATATTAGTAAGAATAGATAAAATAGATAGGAACTTAATAATAAATATTAACTAGTTTCTATCTATAAATAAACGGTTAGATAGAATAAATTAACTAGAGTTTAAAAACGTATTTAAGAATATATACTAATAAATAATAAAATAATTAGGTCGAATTATTATCTATAATATATTCTACTATTAAAGCGGCTATCCTATTAAAGCGGCTACATTTTCTTAGCGTAAAGAATACTATATACGAAAAGTTAATTTATTTAATATTAATAAAAGATTCTATATATAATATACTTTCATCTAATTTAGAATTTTCCCTACTATCCTTTTAGCACGTATAAGTGTTATATCTAGTCTTACTATAGTTACTATAGTAGTATTAAGCTGGTTAGGCCCTTTCTTAAATATTAGTACTACGAGTCTTTTTAAAGAGCTAAGAGTCTATAGATACTTTAGAAGTTATATATAAAGATTCCTCGCTATATAATACTATACTACTATACTAAATATACTTTCTTTTATACGTTTTATACTTAGTTACTTCTTTTAATTATCTTTTAAGCTTAGAGTTATAAGTTTAAAAAAGCGTATTCTAATATAGTATTAACTTAGCACCTTTTATAAGCTGTAAGAATCCTTCTTATACCTCTTTTAATAATTATATAAAGGACTTTTATATAAGTATTAATTATAATCCAAATTTATATATATTATTTAGAGTTTTAGACTATTAGAAGTCTTCTTATAAAAGTAATTCTAGTAGAGTATATAATTATATATTAAGGTAATCTAATATAACTTATAACATACAGTACAAGCGAGCTAATCACCTAAGCGAGCTAATTATAATGCTAAGACCCTACTAAAATCGCGATAATTATACTTTATAATATTATACTATAACTAACAACTGTAGAATTAATTTAGAAAGAAGCTAGAATATAGCTTATACTTTAAGCTCTTTAATAAGACGTAATACTAACTATACGTTATATTACATCAATCTATAATATCTCCTAAAGTATACTTAGTATATAAAGGCGAGGAACAGCTTTACAATATAATTGCCAGCCTAATTTAATAAAGCTTAGTAAGACTAAAGAGTAGGTAATTATTTAGTATATACTAGATCTGGATATAAGAGGATTTCTACTACAGCTTACTACTGTTTAAGATATAGCTAATTTACTACTAGCTGCGCGATCTACTAGCTAGGTTAGAAAGAACTAGGTAGAGAACTTTATTAAATATACGCCTAAGCTTAAAGTTAAATTTAATTAAAAGTACGACTATTTAAGAGCTAAATATAAGGATTCTAAGGTTATAGAAGGCTGGTTCTACCTTATATAGAATATAAAGGCTAAGTATAGTATTATTAATAAAAATATATATAACTTTAATAAATTAGACTTTATAATAGGCGTGATATTAATAGAAGTAGTAGTTACTAGCTCTAAGAGACGGAATTAACTAAAGCAGCTCCAGCTAGGTAATTATAAGTAGACTACAGTTATCTAGAGTATTAACACAATAGGATAGACCATACTACCTTTTATTATCTTTATAGGCACCTACTACCTCTCTATATAGTATAAAGAAGATAATATTCTACCAACCTAGGCTATATAGGTTACTAATAACAGCTGGACAATAAATAATATTAGTATTAAGTAGTTAAAGCACTTTAACGCCTATATAAAGGATTGTACTATTAGTATATATTAATTACTAATTCTCAACAGCTATAAGAGCTATAACTCGCTTGAATTTAGGCAGCTCTATAAGGAAAAGAATATTATTACTCTCTATATACCTCTATATTTGTCGCACCTACTATAGCTATTAGATGTAGGTTATTTCTTATTTTTAAAGATTGTATATAGGTGCTAAGTTAAGTAGTTAATATATAGTTATATTAACTACATTATAAAAATCGAGTTCTTACCCTACTTTAAAGCAGCTTTTAACGCAGCAATTACGAAGAGTAATATCCTAAGTAGCTTTTAAGGCGCTAGTCT
>ML986694.1:112982-144279 GCA_010094045.1 Lojkania enalia
ATTTAATAGGTATACTACTTTAGCTATATACCTAAAACTATTATTTTAGACCGAAGACCTTAGTTTATATCTAGTTTCTAGTCTAAATTCTACTATATCTTAGGCGTAAAGATTAAACTATCTACTACTTATTATAAAGAGATTAACAGATAGATGAAGATTATAAATAAGTATATTAATCAGAAACTGCGCCCTTTCGTATCCTTCTACTAGAACAACTAGAGTTCTCTATTACCTATAATTAATCGAGTATAAGTAACTCTACTTTATATAACTATCGGAATATCCCTATATTAGATTCTATATAGATCCGAGCCCTATTAGAGTTAGGATTAGAAATATTCTATTAATTCTATTACTATAATAGATAAATTAAATTATAAGAACGTTTTAGCTCTAGTAACTCGTATATATATAACCTAGGAAACTATAAAGGCTAATATTAAGAAGACTTAGGATTGTATATAATCTGTTATTAACTATTACTAGCAACTAATTAATTGGTAGATTAGTAATATAGTCTACCTAAATACTAAGAATCTTATAGTTTAGAGACCGAGCTAAAAGCTATCTAATTAATAGAAGGGCCTTTTTAAAGTACTAGAATAGGTTAGAAACTTATACTATTTATAGCTACCCCTAGAGTTAAGAATATATAATATTTTCGTACTAAACCTACTATATAAAAACTTCTAGAACCCTCTACTAGGGTAAGAAGCTCCGAAACCACCCGTTATCGCTATTAAAGGGGTAGAAGAGTAGGAGGTTAAGGAAATACTAGCTAGTAAGCTGTATTATAAGACCCTTAAATATTATATAAAATAGGTAGGATATAATCTTAATCTAGTCTAGTATAAAGCCTTAAATTTTATAGGTTCGCCTTATAAGCTAAAAGCTTTTTATAATAAGTATCCGAATTAGCTAAGACCTCTTAAAGCCTTAACTAAATAGATTAAAGTATATAAAGATAGTATAGAAAATATAGATTATCTAGTAGATAATAATATATAAGAGTTAAGTAGTAGATTTAAAAACTAAAGTATAGGCCTAAAATTACTCCTCTATAAAATCTGGAGGGTCTAATAGTAGGCTATTAGATACCTCTCTAGTCCTTTTCTCTTCTACTTTCCTTTCTTTTCTTTCCCTCTAGACTTCCCCTAAATCTCTCCTACCTTATTTTTAGCCGCCTAAGAGCGCCGTAATATCAGTTTAAAGGCTAGATACTAAAGCCTCTAAAGTTAAAACCTAATAGAGTAATTTAGTACTCTAGTAGAATAAAACTACCTAGATACTAGCTGTAAGAAAACTATCTTCCTAACTCTTTATAACCTAGGCTATAAGCGCTAGGCTATAAGCAGACTCTAAAATAGCCTTAAAGGCTACCTTTTTATTCTTCTTATCCCCTATATATTAGGCTACCGCCTATAGTTTAAGATAGCCCCAGAGGACTAGAAACTCCTCTTTATAATAGGAGGGGATCTATAAGTGCGTTAGTAGTAAGTATTCTACTAGTATTAGATACGATTTATACAGGGTTGTACTTTTTATTTTATAAGGTATAATACTCGCATTTTTTTAATCTTAGGGACTAAAAAGTAAATATTATATATTACCCGCGGGTAAGCGTATATATAGCTTAAAGGTAGATAATCTAAAAGACCTTTAAAGAGGTTTTAGAAGATAGGTGGAGTAGTATATTAATTAATTTTTTCTAAGAGGTATTAGTAATACTTTAATAATTAACGGTTCTAGGGACGTATAATAATATATATAGAGTAGAAGTTGTTGTTTAATTAAAGAAGCTTAGTTAATAACAATCTAGCAATATACTAAAACTAGTAAATACTTGTTACTATATGCGACGAAATTGTAATATTAATAAACTATTATAATAGTAGTTACCAGCTAATATATAGGTTAATTATATTTACCGCAAAAAAATCTTACTTAATATTACGTTAATAAACGTATCTCTATAGGTAACTGCGTATATTAGCCCTTACTAGTAAATACCTCCTCGAAGAAATTTCTTTATACTGGAACCCATCTATAACAGCCCTAATTCCCTCCTAAACCAGCGTAGATAGGGACTATCAGCCTATAAGAAGGGGGGTAGTATAATAATGCAAAGAAATTGTTCTACGAAAAGCTTTATATATAATCTTATCTTAAAGCTTTTCGCTTATCTTATCCTACCTCTAGTTCTACCCCTTTTCCCTTCTGTATATAGTTGTATACTCCCTTATAAGTAGTTTAGTAGTTCTTCTATATCCTTTCGTACAAGGCCTATAAGTGTTAATAGAATTTCTAGGTCCCTGAACCCCTACGTACTCCTATATACCTCTAAGTAGATTCGTGCCGTATTTAGACCTATTATCTTACCTACGCTATTATAAGTTAGAAAGAAGATATAATATAATTATAAATATAGTAGATTAACTAATAAAATATATATACTTTAGACTAGTATTAGAAATAATAATAGTATCTAAACTAGTATATAAGTTATTATATATAGTATTCGTAGAGTATAAAGTTCTAAAATATATTATTTTAGATAAAGATAAGTTGTTTACATCTAAATACTAGTAGGGATAGATAAAGAAGATTAGAATCTAATAATAGATATTAACTAGCTTCTACTTATAAACGAACGGTTAGATAAAATAAGTTAATTAGAGCTTAGAAATATATTTAAGAATATACGTTAATAAATAATAAAATAACTAGGTTAAACTATTACCTATAATATAGATAGCCTATAATAAAATAACCTAAAGTACTATAGAGACTATACTTTTTAAAGTTAACTATAAATAGAAAGCTATTATATATTAGGAATAGAATAAGAAGAGATCTCTAGTTCTACTAGTAGACTAGAAAGCTAGAGAAATAAAGGAAGTCTATAATTAACTTAAAGAAAAGATTTAGTTAAGAAACCTTAAAATTGTAGAATAGGCTAATAAGTTAAGGATTAAGGAACTAACCTTTAAAAAGAGGGGTAAAGTTTTCTTATTAATAAAAAACTTAAAGACTAAGAGACCTATAAAAAAGTTAAATTATAAAAGAATAGAACTATTTTTAATTAAAGAATAGGTTAGACCTATAAATTTTAAACTAAAGCTATTAAGTAATATAAAAATATACCCGGTATTTTATAAGTTAAAACTAGAACCAGCACTAGATAATATACTATTATAAGAAACTATTAATATAGAACTAGAATAAGAATATAAAGTAGAGTATATATTAGTAAGAAAGCGGTTCGGACGTTAGTAGAAGTATCTAGTAAAGTAGGAAGGATATTTATAAGAGGAAAGTTTATAGAAACTAGTATAGAATCTAACTAACTATATTATAAAGCTAAAGAAGTTTTACTAGAAGGCTAGAATAATAGGTTATTAAGTAAAGTCTAGTTAGGGAGTAATAGTAGTAGTAATATAAAAGGAGCCTCTTATATAGAACTCGGAGTAGTAGTAGAAGGCGCCTCGGACCTAATAGACCTTCTCTCCTCTTCCTCTAACTTCTCTTACTCTTCTATTAACTTCACCTCTCGTTTTCTAAAATTTAGACTATACTCCTCTAGAAAACGGACGCGTTTCTTAGTATACTCTAAGTAAGAAAGAGCTATATAATAGTAACACGTAGATTCTTTAAGATAATAAATTTCCTCTTTCTTAGTAGCTATAAAATCTTAATAAGTAGAGGTAGACTTTTTATAGGCCTTTAATATATTTGCTAAAAAATAGCGAAGGGCACCTTTAGTTAGAGAAAAATTGTAGAATAAACTCTAAGAAAGATATTTTCTATATATAGAAGAAAGGGTAGTATTACTATAGTAGTTATAGTTTATAAACTAACAGTTTAAATAATAGTAAAACGGATCTATTATAACGCTTAGAGAAAGAATTAAGTAACTAGTATAATAGTTATAGGTAGAAGTATTTTCGTGTTAAACCTTTAGTATAGTAAGAAGAGAAAAGAAAGAAGAATAGAGCTATACTCGCGAGTTAATTAGGACCTACTAGAATATATAAAGTACTAACCCTAGAACGGAAAAATATAGATATAGTACTATAGTATACTTATATAGAATATATTAGAAGCTAGAATAAACTGCTAAAAATAGTAGAATACTATATTTAGATGGAATAGATAAGATAATAGATTAAAGAGCTTCGGGATAAACCTATAGAGGGGGGAGTAGATATTATAAATATAGAATACTAAAAGGCACCGCCTCTATAGCTAGAGCTTAATCTAATATTAGCTATTATATAGGTCGACTTAGATAAGGACTAATAAGGTAATAATAGGTAGAAGTATATTAAAGACTAATTATCGAATAGCGAGTAGTAGAACTATAGAAACTAGGGAGATAATTAGTTAGATAATAAGGTATAGTATAACCTATATATATAATAATAGTAGAAGTATTAGGTATAGTAGGATAGATCTAATAGATCTAATAAACCTAATAAGTTAGGCTTAGTAGTTTTAGACCTAACTATATAAAATAAAAGATCTCTTTAGTAGGTTAAATCCTATATAGTTATTCTCGTAGATTTATCTTATTACTATATTAGACTTCTAAATATACTTATTATACTTAAAGACCTGGTAGTCCTAGTACTCTTTCTTTACTAAAGCTACTACCTCTAACTAACCTAACGTAAATAAGCTCTAGTATATATACGACTGTAGTAGTAGTTATTATATATACTAGTAGTATATAGGTTAGTAATATATACTTAGGAGCTAGAGTTCTTAAATAGGCCTAAGATCTAAGATAATTTATTAGATACTTTATACTATTATAATTCTTATTTAAATATATAAATTAAAAGCTATAGTAGTAATAGAATATAAATAGATAACTATCTAGAAATTATATAGCTTCTCTAAATTATCTCTAAATCTTATTATAATAAGTAGCTAAATTCTACCTTAGTTTATTAAATATATTTAAAGGGTCCTAAACTTATAGTATTAATTCCTACTATACTATCTATATATTAATAAACTCTATTATCTTCTATCTATCTTCTTTATCCTCTATCTACGGATATATAATTAGCTAATAGATTTCTTAGAAACTTTAATAGGAAATTAATAGAGCGTTAATTATAAAATACTAGATTTATATTAGTATTAATATAATTATAATAAAACGCTATAATAAAGAATAGTAGGAATATTATAATATTACGGGTATATAAAGAGTTAGGGTAAATAATTAAGAGTATCTAACTATAAATTATATTTGTAGACTACTACTCCTACTACTACTACTACTAATATATATAAAACTATAGTAAAATAGTAGTATATTATACTATTATATTAAGTATTTATTTTTAGAGATAATAGGTTTTACTACTAAATAGTATACTAATACTATACTCTTAGTAGTATATAAAAGTCTACTATAATATATTATAAAATGCTGTAGTTTAGAAAATACTATAAAATATAGTAAATTACTATTATATACTATAAAGTATAGTTAATTACTATTATTTAATATACTATAATATACTATAAGTATAATAATACGAAGAAATCGTTCTACGAAAAGCTTTATATATAACCTTATCCTAAAGCCTTTTACTTATCTTATTCTATCCCCAGCTCTACCTCTTTTCCCTTCCGTATATAGTTATATACTCCCTTATAAGTAGCTTAGTAGTTCTTCTATATCCTTTCGTATAAGGCCTATAGGTGTTAATAGAATTCCTAGGTCTCTAAACCCCTACGTACTCCTATATACCTCTAAGTAGATTTGTGCCGCATTCGGACCCATTATCTTACCTACGCTATTATAATAGCAACCTATATATCTACGTAGATTATTATAAACTTAATACTCTTACCTATAAAGATATATATCTAATACTACGTATAGATAAACTCCTATCTAAACCTACTAAAGTAGTAGTTTTTACTAAGTTTAATATTCGCGCAGCCTTTAATAAAATTAGAATAGATTCTAGTTCTAAAGAATATACTACCTTTTAGACTTAATACAAAACTTATAAGTATAAAGTTCTATCTTTTAGATTATATAATAGCCTAGTAACTTACTAGTATTATATAAATAACGTACTAATTAACTACCTAAATAACTTCTATATTATTTACTTAGACAATATCCTTATCTACTTAGAAGATAAAGTAATATATACTATCTATATTAAGAAAGTTTTTAAGAGATTATATTAAATAGAGTTATAAGTTAATATTAAAAAGAGCAAATTCTATATTACCCGAACTAAATATCTTAGTTATATCCTCTTAAATAAAAGCTTTAAGGTTAACTTAGAAAAGGTGGAAGTATTATATAACTAGTAGCTACCTACTATTATAATAGGTGTAAAATCCTTCTTAGGTTTTACTAGATTCTATTAACAGTTTATACTAGAATTCTCGCGTATTATAAAGCTAATTATTATACTATAAAGCCCTATAACCTCTTTTATATAGATTTTAAAATATAATATTACCTTTAAGAAATTAAAATCAGCCCTATTAAGTATACCTACGCTCTACTATTTTAACCTTATATTAGAAATAAAAATAGAAACTAACGCCTCTAATAAAGTAGTTATAGAAGTACTATTATAAAAATATTCTAACAGAAAATAGTATCTTATAACGTTTTATAGTAAAGTTCTATCTAGTTTAGAACTAAACTAGAAGATTTATAATAAAAAACTATTTACAATCGTTACTACGTTTAAGTAATAGAAAATAGAACTTACTTTAGTAGCTACTAGAACTCTAGTATATACTAATTATTACTTACTCAAATATTTTATAACTATAAAGGTACTTAATATTTGTTAAGTTTATTAAACCGAGAAATTAGTTTAGTATTAGTTCTAAATTAAGTATACCCTAGATAAAAATAATACTAGAGTAGATATCTTTAGTCGTTATAAATAAGATATAGAAAACTTAAAAGCAGCTTAAACTAATAACTAGTTAAGAGTCCTATTTAGACTGTATTAACTTTACCCCTAAATTAATACCGAATTAGCCTAGTTCTATATTACTTAAATAATAACTTAAGCAGCTATATTAAACATTATTAAAAGCTAGAAGTAGGTTATATTACTAAACTCTCTAGAGTTAATTAATATATTACTATAAGAAAACCGAGCCTCCTTTATATAGAAACGTACCCTTTTACCCTATAAGTATTAGATAGAGAATAGACTACTCCTCTACAATAATTACTTATATATTCTATTAGATTTAGGCCTTTATATATAGCTTATATAAGAAGCTTATAACTAAATATCCTCTACATACTTAAGCGCTACTAAAATCTATTAGTTACTATTTTAGAAGTGCTATTAGAAGGGTATAGAGGCTACTTACAAATAATATATACGGAATTACATTCTATACTATAAAGCTTATCTAATATAAACCTAAACCCTAGATTTTATCCATCTACTTCCTATACTAAATTAACTAATATAGTACCTATAATATATTCTACTATCGAAGCAGCTAAACTATTAAAACAGCTACTTTTTTTTAGTATAACAAATACTATATACGAAAAGTTAATTTACTTAATACTAATAAAAGATCCTATATATAATATACTTTTATCTAATTCAGAATTTTCTCTACTATCCTTTTAGCACGTACGAGCGTTATATCCAGTTTTACTACAGTTACTATAGTAGCGTTAAGCTAGTTAAGCCCTTTCTTAAGTATCAGTACTATAAGTCTTCTTAAAGAGCTAAGAGCTTATAGATACTTTAGTAGCTATATATAAAGATCCCTCGCTATATAATACTATACTACTATACTAAATATACTTTCTTTTACGCGTTTTACACTTAGTTACTTCTTCTAATTACCTTTTAAGTTTAGAGTTGTAAGCTTAAAGAAGTATATTCTAATATAGTATTAACTTAGCACCTTTTATAAGCTATAAGAATCCTTCTTACACCTCTTTTAGTAATCGTATAAAGGACTTTTATACAAGTGTTAATTGTAACCTAAATTTATATATATTACTTAGAGTTTTAAACTACTAGAAGTCTTCTTATAGAAGTAGTTCTAGTAGAATATATAGTTATACGTTAAAGTAATTTAATATAACCTACGCGTTTAAAAGAATAATTCCTATTACTTTAAAGGCCTTTTAATAGTTCTTATACGTAAATATGTTAAAAAACGCGTTCTTAAAGGCTGGAAGGAAGCCTTCTTTATTAATATAGTAGACGCGTTAGCGCGCTAAGTCTCGTATATACTATAAGTACTTCAGCTTTAACAGCAAGAAGTAAACTATATTAAGAGGCTAAAATATATACGATAAATAAGAAGGTATATAAAGCGTTAGGATCTTTCGTACAAGGTAGTAATCTTTAAATTCCTAGTTAAGGTAGCTTTTATAGCCGTCTAAAATAAGTAGCTTATATAACCCTACCTAATATATCTTTATATACTTATTAAAGTGCTTTAACTACTTAAGATTAAGCGTATTATTTATCCAGCCGTTCTTAGAGACTGAAATTTTCCAATTATATAGTATACCTACTTCTTTATACTATATAAAGATATAAACGCGTCCTTTATAGATAATAAATAGTAGAGTCGTGTATGTAGCAGCGTAAATACTCTAGATAACTATAACCTACTCGCGATTATCTAGCTATATAAGAGTAGGTCTCGTATAATATTCTAAACCTATAACAACCTTTATAGTATTAATAATATCTATCTAAAAGCCTGTCTTATTAAAGTTGTAGATATTATTATTATATATACTATATTTCGCAATTATATCCTATATAAGCTTAAACTACGCGTTAATAACCTCTAAATTCTCTTATTTTATTCTTTAATAATCCTTTACTTAATTAAAAGCTGTTTTAAGCTTGTTTATACGCGCTATAAATTATTTAGACTAATTCTTTCCTATAGATATTCTACTACGTACGCCTAATAGTTTATCTACTATATCTATTACCTTATATAGCTGGGGTGTAAATCCTTATAAATTAAGGTTAAGAATATATTATACAATTGTTTATTCTTCGGTTACTATAAGTTTCTAGTAATTTAGTTATATATAAGGGTGAAATGTAATTCTATAAAGTTGAGTAGAGAGTCGTTAATATTATACGTTAAAAACTATAGCAGCGCGTTATACGCTTTTAAACTCGCCTGATTTATACGCCTATAAAGTAAGCTCAATTTTATATTCTTATTAAATTAATAGAAGGTCGCGTTGTAGATTTATTATAGTTCGTACGTAGTATTTATAATACTAAAAAAAAGTAGCCGCTTTAATAGTTTAGCTGCTTTAATAGTAGAATACGTTATATTAACTTTAAAGATTTCTCTATAGATAAGTTCAAATATAATTAGATTATAGTAGTAATTAATCGCCTATCTAAATAAGTAGTATCTATTTCCTACTATCGTATAATTAATATATAGAGAATAGCCGAATTATTTATTTAATAGATATACCGCTTTAGCTATATATCTAAAACTATTATTTTAGACTAAAAACTTTAGTTTATATCTAGTTTCTAGTTTAAATTCTACTATATCTTAGGTATAAAGATTAAACTATCTACTACTTATTATAAAGAGACTAATAGATAGATAGAGATTATAAATAAATATATTAATTAGAGACTATATTCTTTTATATCCTTCTACTAGAATAATTAGAGTTCTCTATTACCTATAATTAACTAAGTATAAGCAACTCTATCTTATATAACTATTAGAATATCCCCGTATTAGATTTTATATAGATTTAAACCCTGTTAGAGTTGAGATTAGAAATATTCTATTAATCCTATTACTATAATAGATAAATTAAATTATAAAGACGCCTTAGCTCTAGTAACTTATATATATATAGCTTAGGAAACTATAAAAGCTAATATTAAAAAGGTTTAGGATCGTATATAATCTATTATTAACTATTACTAGCAACCGATTAATTAGTAGATTAGTAATATAGTCTACCTAAATACTAAGAACCTTATAGTTTAAAGACTAAGCTAAAAGCTATCTAATTAATAGAAGAGATCTTTTAAAGTACTAGAATAGATTAGAAACTTATACTCTTTATAGTTACCCCTAAAGTTAAGAATATATAATATTTTTGTACTAAATCTACTATATAAAAACTTCTAGAACCTTCTATTAGGATAAAAAGCTCTAAAACCACCCGCTATTACTATTAAAGGGGTAGAAGAGTAAGAGGTTAAGGAAATACTGGCTAGTAAGCTGTATTATAAGACCCTTAAATACTATATAAAATAGGTAGGATATAATTTCAACCCGGTTTAATATAAAGTCTTAAATTTTATAGGTTTACCTTATAAACTAAGAGCTTTTTATAATAAGTATCTAAATTAGCTAGGACCCTTAAGAACTCTAACTAAATAGATTAAAATATATAAAAATAGTATAGAGAATATAAATTACTTAGTAGATAATAATATATATTACAGTATCTTTATATTCCCCCTAACACCTGCATATAGCGCGCTCGCTTCTATATATATACCTTCTTCTTCTCCCTTATCTTCTTACTTACCTCGCGTTTAGCTTACTCTTTAGCTATCCTCTTATACGACACCTGAGATCTGTATATAGTATACTATACTAAGCGTTAGATAAGCTTTATCGTCCCTGCTTATAGCCTCTTATAATATTAGGATAGCTCGCCTAATTATATAATAATAGCAGCTAGATAGCTGCTGCGGATCTCTAAATAGAAATCTTTATTGTTCCCTATCTAGATTTTTTTTTTCTTCCTTCCTAGCGATATCTAGCTAGAATACCAGCCCAACAGCTATTCTACTACTTATATAGTAGCTGTAGTAGGAGCTTTAGAACTAGTAATCTAAAATCTAGCAGTTTTAATCTAATCTTAACTTAGTATATACTATTATCCTCTAGCTCTAGTCTTCTACTACCTCTTATCCTCAACTCCTAGACCTTCTATATTTTAATAGTAAACTATATACGCTTTATATATAGCTCCTATTTATTAAGGTTAAACTCTATTTAGACTAGTTTAATAGAGCTAATATATTTAACTACGTCTAGGACCGACTTAAATAGCTATAGTAAGCATTAGTACTATACCTCCGCTAGACTACTAAAGATAGCTAGTCTTAGAATTCTAAGATAATCTTTTTATTCTTCTAGCGCTTCTATTATAATCTATATAAGGAATAGGAGGCAGTTTAACATTTTATATTAGTATATTAGAAGGATAATAAGTTATTTCTTACGTACCTCGCTCGTTTCGAGCATCTCTTATATAAGGTGGGTATCTAGTTATAGCCTGATATATCTTAAATCTCCTCTTTCTACTATAGTCTCTACTCTTCTCTCTACTAGCTCCTTAAAAAGTTAAACAACTCTCTATTCTATTAGTAATATAATAACTATATTAAGCTTGTTTAGTATATCGATTATTATACTAGACGCTAGCTAGCTAGCTAAAAATAGTTCTCTTAAACTAATACTTAGCTAGTTAAATCTTCTTCTCCTAAGCGTATAGATATTAGTAATACCCAGATAAGATTACGCTCTTCCTCTATATTATTAGTCTACTACTATTACTACTATAATTATAACCTTTACTATAGTTGTAGATCTAAATATTATTAGATTAAGGACTGCAGCCGGGTTAAACCGCAGCTCCTCCTAATAGATAGAATACCTCTACCCTGTACGAAATAGACAGCTAGTTGTACTAGGTCTCTATATTACAGCTACAATCGTTAATTGCAGCTACTTTCTAAAAGGGGGTACTATTACGGTATCCTTATATTCCTCTTAACACCTACACGTAGCACGCTCGCTTCTATATATATACCTTCTTCTTCCCCCTTATCTTCTTACTTACCTCGCGTTCAGCTTGCTTCTTAGCTATCTTCTTATATAACACCTGAGATCTATATATAGTATACTATACTAAGCGTTAGATAAGCCTTATCGTCCCTGCTTATAGCCTCTCGTAATATATATAAGAGTTAAGTAGTAGATTAGAAAACTAAATTATAGGCCCGAAATTACTCTTCTATAGAATCTAGAGGGTCTAATAGTAGGCTATTAGATACCTCCCTAATTCTCTTCTCCTCTACTCTCCTTTCCCTTTCTTCCCTCTAGACTTTCTTTAAATCTCTTCTACCTTATTTTTAACCGCCCGAGAGCGCTGTAATATTAGTTTAAAAGCTAAATACTAGAGCCTTTAAAGCTGAAACTTAATAGAGTAACTTAGTACCCTAGTAGAATAAAGCTACCTAGATACTAGTTATAAAAAGACTAGCTTCCTAACTCTTTATAATCTAGGCTATAAGCGCTAGATTATAAGTAGACTCTAAAATAGCCTTAAAAGCTACTTTTTTATCCTCCTTATCCCCTATATATCAGACTACTACCTATAGTTCGAGATGGCCCTAGAGGACTAGAAACTCCTCTTTATAGTAGGAGGGGATCTATAAGTACGTTAATAGCAAATACTCTACTAGTATTAGATATAATTCGTACGGGGTTATACTTTTTATTTTATAAGGTATAATACTCGCATTTTTTTAATCTTAAGAACTAAAAGGTAAATATTATATACTACCTACAGGCGAGCGCGTATATAGCTTAAAGGTAAATAATTTAGAAGGCTTCTAAAAAAACTCTAAAAGGTAGGCGGAGTAGTATATTAATTAATTTTTTCTAAGAGGTGTTAATAATACTTTAATAATTAACGGTTCTAGAGACGTGTAATAATACGTATAGAGTAGAAGTTGTTATTTAGTTAAGGAAGCTTAGTTAACAGCAACCTAGTAATATACTAAAGCTAGTAAATACTTATTACTATACGCGACAAAATTGCAATATTAATAAACTATTATAATAGTAGTTACTAGCTAATATATAGGTTAATTATACTTACCGTAAAAACCTTACTTAATATTATATTAATATATAAATACATCTCTATAGGTAACCGTATATATTAGCCCTTACTAATAAATATCTTAAAGAAATTTCTTTATACTAGAACCCATCTATAATAGCCCTAATTCCCTCCTAAACTAGTATAGATAGGGACTATTAGCCTATAAAAAGGGGGGTAGTATAATAATGCGAAGAAATTGTTCTATAAAAAGCTTTATATATAACCTTATTCTAAAGCTTTTTACTTATCTTATCTTACCCCTAGCTCTACCTCTTTTTCCTTCTATATATAGTTATATACTCCCTTATAAGTAGCTTAGTAGTTCTTCTATATCCTTTTATATAAGGCCTATAGGTGTTAATAGAATTCCTAGGTCCTTAAACCCCTATATACTCTTATATATCTCTAAGTAGATTCGTGCTATATTTAAACCTATTATCTTACCTATACTATTATAATAAGATATTATAGTATACTATCTAGAATTTAATAACTACTCTAGTCTATAATATAATATAATATACTACTCTAGTTAATTAAATTTATATATATAGGGAAGTAGTATAAATAAAATTTATATAGTATTAGAGAAGTATATTAGATTTTCTTCTACTAACGTATTTTATAAGCGAGTTATCTACCTAAGCAAGTTATCTACCTAAGCAAGTTATCTACCTTATTAACTATCTCTATATTTAGAGGTATATATTATAATAATACCTGCAGGTATTACTATAATAATTTAATAGAGGATAGATATACTATTTATCTACTACTATATAAGTTCTAGTATTATATCTAGGCTTGCTGTAGCAGCTGTAGTACTTCTAATATAGTATACCTACTCTTCTACGCTTCCTACCTGCGCGTACTTTATCCTCTAGCTACTTATCTACCTCCTTTTAAGCAGCTATCTTAGCAGCTTTAGCTTTAGTAAGGCTACTTTACTTCTATAGAACCTTTTTTAATCGCTTTTTACGCTGCGATAAAGCCTTATTTACTTTTTAAAGTTAACCAACCTAACGCTAAAATAGTACGCATAAATAAGCTATTTATATAGTACCTTTAGTAAGTAAATTAAGAGAATTATTAATTGTAGTAGATAAGCTATTCTAATACCTAGTAATATAGTCTTAAATTAGTATTGTTTAAGACCCTAGTTTAATAGTATTAGTTGGTGTTTTTAACTCCTAGAAGCAACTAGCTACTAGTAGTAGTAATAGAGTATAAAGCTTAATATTAAACTTTAATAATACTATATTAGAATTATATAGTATTAGACTAGTACCTTAAAAGCTTGCGTATATATTAGCCTTAGTAATAGAGCGCTAATATACTATATAAAAGGTTGGTAGAAAGTTAAGTTTTATAATATAGTAGATACTAGCTTATATAAGCTTATTAATCTTACGCCTATATACTTTCTTTAATAGTAAAAAGTAGCCTATATCTAGAAGCTGTAGTAGATATAATAAATATACCGGTATATATAATAGAATAATATTCTTCTCTTTATAGAGCAGCTGAAACTTAGTAGACCTATAGCTCTTATAGCTATTAATAACTAGTATACGATAAGCGTCTACTATATACTACTTTATATACTAATTAAAACGCTCTAACTATTTAATTACAAGCTTATTATTTATCTATCTACTATTACTCAGCGCGATTACTCCTCTAGATAGTATATTATCGCCCTAATACTATATAGAGAGATACTACTTACTAGTAAAAATAATAAATAGTAGGATAGTATTACTATAAGTACTAATAGTCTAAATAACTATTATCTACTCGCAATTATCTAGTTATAGTAATTTTAGTTAACTAGCTGATAGTTTAGTACTAGTAATTACCTTACTAGTAGATATAATACTTATCTAGAAGCCCGTCTCGTCGAAATTATAGATATTATTAACGTACCTTATAAGCGAGCGGCTTATATAAGTAAGTAGTCTACTCTATTAACTTTTTTAACTTTTATATACATATAGCTTAACAACTAAGTAATATAATAGCAATTTACAACTTGCGCGATTATTTTATAGAAACCTCTATATCCTTCTAGCATATACGAGAATTATATTTAATTTTACTATAGCGGTTATAGCACGCTTTATACTATCCGCTTATATCTAATTACACCCTAAATTAGCGTATTATAGCCCGAGTTTCCTCCTTATCATCCTTTTTAGCAATAATTATCTCTTCTTATACTTTTGTTAGGGTCCCTTACGCTTAAATCTGCCTTTTTTTCCGCTGTTTCTATTTTATTACTACTTTATTTACTTTTTAAAGGCTGACGATTTTATTATATATTAACCCGATCTAATATATTGCTTTTATAGAATCTTTCTCAAGCTAATTTAGTTTTTTAATAATAGAAGCTAGCGAAGAACTTATATTCCTTTAAATCTAATTATAAATTAATATTAATTAAACTTCTAGCTCGTACGCGTTATTTAGTATTTTTACTTTCTATAGGGTATTATTTTATACTAGCGGTATTAGCGTATAAAGCTTTATATTAAACTTTAAAAGTACCGCTTCTAGATTAAATAGGACTAGACCAGCTCCTTAAAAGCTTATATAGATATTATCCTTTATAATTAATATATTAAAAGTAGCTTTAAAGGTTAAAAAGAACTTAAGTTTTATAATATAGTTAATATAATTATATACTAAGACTAAGATCTGATTTCTATATATACGCTTTAATAGTAAGGAGTAGCCTATATTTAGTAGCTGCAATAGGTGTAATAAATAAGCTAGTATATAGAGTAGAATAATGCCCTATTTCTTATAGAGTTTCTAGAAATTAAGCGAGTTATAGCTATTATAGCTATTAAAGATTAGTAGTCGACGTGTACCTACTATATAATCCCTTATATATCTATAAAAGTGCTTTAACTACTTAATACCGAGTTTATTTATTATCCAGCCGTTCTTACTAACTATAATAGCCTAGTTCTTAGGTATATTATCACCTTTATACTAGGTAGAGAGATAGTAGTAGCTAGCGATAATAATAAAGGGTGGGAGCGTCTAGCTAGTAGTATTAATCCCCTAAATTACTAAAATCTATTTATAATTACCTAATTAAATTGCCTTTAGTTAATTACATCTCTTTATACCTATAACAACTAGTTGTAATAAAATAACGTCTATTTAAAAGTTAGATTTATTAAAGTTATATATATCCTCGTCTATAATACTATACTTCTCCTTAATATACTATATAAGCTTAAACCAGCTTTTAATTACCTTAAAATCTTCGTATAGAGTTCTCTAGTAATTATAAAGCTGATTTAGGCGTGTTTTAAGCTTAGGAGTATATCTAATAAAGTTCTTAGCCTAATATATACTAATCTAGTCTATACCGCGCTTAGTAAATAAGCTATTAGCTATATCTTATATAGTAGCTAAAGTAGGCGTAAATCCTCGCGAATGTAGGTTAAGTATATATTAGATAATAACCTCCTCTTTAGGTTTTGTTAGTCTCTTTAAGTTAGGCTTATAATCGCGCTGTAAGTAGATTCTAGTATATTATTAGTATTATAACGATGCAAAGAAATCGTTCCACGAAAAGCTTCATATACAACCTTATCCCAAAGCTTTTCGCTTATCTTATCCTACCCCCAGTTCTACCCCTTTTCCCTTCCGTATATAGTTGTACACTCCCTTATAAGTAGCTTAGTAGTTCTTCTATATCCTTTCGTATAAGGCCTATAGGTGTTAATAGAATTCCTAGGTCCCTGAACCCCCACGCACTCCTATATACCTCTAAGTAGATTCGTGCCGCATTTAGACCCATTATCTTACCTACGCTGTTATAAGTATATAGTTGTTCGAATTATATTAAATATTAAAGTAGCGCGTCTTTCGCTATTTATTTAGCCTCT
Source organism: Lojkania enalia (assembly GCA_010094045.1). NCBI lineage: Eukaryota > Fungi > Ascomycota > Dothideomycetes > Pleosporales > Lojkania > Lojkania enalia. Next base: position 129,846 of record ML986694.1, read on the forward strand.
TTTAATAGCTAAGAGGGTTAAGTTTACTTAATTCTCGTTTTAGGCTGTATTCTTATTATTTTATCGTTATATTATTATTAAAAGCTTAGGTATTACGTTTTAGTAATAGAGTAGACTACTCGCTTATATAGGTCGCTCGCTTATAAGGTATGTTATTAGTAATACTATACTTTACTTTAGTATTACGTACTAAGTTAAACTAGCTACTAATAACTTTAGGATTCTTATAGAGAGCTCTTTAATAGTTGTATTTTTAATAGAAGTATATTTTAAGCTTAAGAATGCGATTAATAAAGTTTATTAGCTAGTTTTTACCGACCTAGTCTATAGAGTAAGCTCTAAGTAAATGGTTAGCTATATCTTATATACTATCGATTATAGGAGGGTATCTACGAGATAATAGGTCTAGTATATACTATATTATAGTTGATTCTTCTAGCTTTGTAAGCTTCTTTAAATTAGGCTCGCAATTATATTATAAAGATTTACCGGCGCGTTAGTCTCTAAGCATTATTTAGAGGATACTATAGGTAGCTATAGTACTTTATACGCTCTAAATTTAATCTTAATTAATAGCTAAAATAGCTAGTAATATCTAACCTTCTTAATAGATTAATTAAGGTTAAGGTAGTTACTACATTACGTTATAAGTAGGTAGGGTATAACTTCTTAATAAAAGTAGGCGACTTACTTAGGTGGGCGACTCGCTTATAAAATACGTTAACTACTAATAGTAAGAGCTAAGCTAATCCTTATTTATTAAAGTATTATTATCCGAGAAACTATTAAAGTCGGTTATATCTTTATTTAAAAAGCCTTTAAAAGTACTATTTAACTTCTTACTTAATATCTTATACTTATTCTTATATTATATAAGCTTAGCCTTAATTTTAGAATTATTATTAACCTCCTCTTCACACTTATCGCTTTTAATACCCTTAATATAGAGTAAGTTTAAATTAAGAAGAAGATTATTATTAAATTAATTATATACTAATAGAAGCTCTTAATATTTAGAGTAGTAATTAGTATATATTTATAATAAATAGATATAATAAAAAATATAATAAACTTACTTCTACTCTAGCTTTAAAATTATAGCTAACTCTTCCTTAAATAGTCTTTTAACAAACTCTTATTATTTATTTTAAGTATCTTTACTTTTAAAGCTATTATTTTATAGTTTAAAAAGACTATCTTAGTATATTTTATATATAACCTTCTATATAGCCCCTCTAAAGCTATATATTATAAATATAGAACGTTAAGAGGTACCGCTTCTATAGCTAGAGTATAATCTAATATTAGCTACTGTACAGGTCGACTCGGACGAGGACTAATAAGGTAAGAACAGGTAGAAGTATATTAAGGACCAGTTATTAGATAGTAAGTAGTAGGACTACGGGAACTGGAGAGATAATTAGTTGGATAATAAAGTATAGCACAACCTATGCATGTAATAATAGTAGAAGTATCTAGTATAGTAGGTTAGACCTAACGGACCTGATAGACCTGATAAGTAAAGGCTTAGCAGTCTTAGACCTAACTATATAAGGTGGGAGATCTTTTTAGTAGATTAGGTTCTATATAGTTATTCTTATAGATTTATTTTATTACTCTATTAGACTTTTAAATATACTTATTATATTCGAAGAATTAGTAAACCTAATACTCTCTCTTTACTAAAGCTACTACCTCTAACCAACCTAACGTAAATAAGGCCCCGGTATATATACGACTATAATAGCGGTTGTTATATATACTAGTAGTATATAGGTTAGTAATATAATAACTACCTAATATTAAGAAAATAGAAACTATTTAAAGATGTCTATTATATCGCAAAGTTAAATTACGATAACTTAAAGGCTGTAAGCCCTAGAAGAAGTTATAGTATAAAAAGTATAAGAATAGGAGACCTGTATTATATAGATATAATATAAGCTAGCCGCAGCTAGAACCGACCTAGCTAAAGCTAAATAATAAGTATAAGCTAAAATAGCTTTACTAAAGAAGTTTAATAGTAAGAAAGAATATATTAACCCTTTTTTTACGTTAATAAAGCTATACTTTAGGTTTAATAGTACGACCTTCTTCCTAGATAAGGATAAGATCTTAGCTGTAATAATAAATATAGAAGAGATACTACTAGTATAAGCCGAACTATTTATAGCCGATTAGCTGGAGAATAGAGGTAATATTAAGAAGACTAGAGAATCTATAGATAAACTTTTTAAGAGCTGGGAAGGATTTAAAAATAAGGTCTAAAATATCTTCGGAGAAGTAGATGCAGAATAGAAAGTATAAAGAAAACTATTAAGGTTAATCTAGACTAAGAGGGTAACGGATTATACTATAGAGTTCTAGAGACTTAGCGCTAGACTAGGATAGGATGATAGTATATTAGTAAGAATCTTCTATAAAGGGCTTAAAAATAAGGTTAAGGATGACCTAGCTAGAGAAGAAAGGCTAATAGAGCTATTAAAAATAATTAAATTAGTGGTTAGGATTAACAACTATCAGTATAAGTAAAAGATAGAGAAAAGATTTTAGCTGTAAATATTCATACTAGTAAAGAAGGAAAGTAAGACGGTACTATAGGATAGTAATCTAATAGTCCTGGGAAAAGTCGAAAAGGATAAGGGAAAGAACTACTAATAATTAAGGATAAGCAATCTTAAAAAAGAAAGGCTTAAGAAGGGAGCGTGTCTTCTATATAGATAAAAAGGGTACTATACGAAAGAATATCCAAATAAGAAAAAAGAAGCTAGAATAATAACTGCGCAACCTACTAATAGATACTAATAACTAACTTAGTACTAGATATATTATACAGATAATAGATGTAGAACGTATTACTTAGTAAAAGAAGGGAGCAATTATTAGCTACAGCTAAGAAGAGTAGTAGTAGTTATTTAATATACAGAATACCTACTAAGCGTACTAAAACTTGATAGCACAATAATCCTAGAAAGACTAAAGTAAAAGAAGTACTAGATCTATAATAAAACGTACTAGGTAAAACTATACCTTTAGAAATATTAGAATATACCGTTCGAAGAAATAATATTCCGAGACAACTAGAACGCATTAAAAGCTGTAGTTAAATTAGTAGGAAAAGTTACAAACGAAGAAATATTCGAGTATATATAAGAAATATACTAAAGCTACCCTATAAAACTAGTAAAGGGTAAGAAAGGGAAATATATACTACCCTATAAGAACAGCCGCGAAAAAGATTAGGCTAGCTGCTACTAAGATAATTGCTAGATATATAAGAGTATTAAGATAAAGCTAGGAGTATAGCCGAGAATAGATATATAATTATTACTAAGAATCTTACTATCTTAAAATAAAATAGAAGATTATATAGAAAACGGGTATTATTAGATTTGTAGAAGTTTAATTTATCTTAAAACTAAGTATCTATACCAGTTTAGCAAAATTATTATAGAAGCTGAAAAGCTGAGAAAAGTAGTTTTAGAGGTAAGAGAGATATAAGGAGATGTTAGAGGATAACTTAACATTATAGCTTGTAAGATAATAGGAGTAAATATACCTAGGGAGAAGAAACGTCCTAAAAATAATATATATTTAGAGAAATATAAAGCTTTAAACTGGAAATAATATATAGTTAGATGCCGGTACTATTAAAATATATTTAAGGTATTTAGATAGTAAGAATTAGATAAAGACTACTAACTAATTAAATAGTAATAGTATTTCTTAGGATGGAAGTATAAGATATATAGTAAGTAAGTAAAGGCTGCTTATATTTAAAAACTATAGATAAGATGTAGTATAGATAGATATCTACTATATAGAGGAGAAAAGGAGAAGGTAGGGTTCTTTCCACTTTAGTTAAAAAACTAAGTAGCCCCTAAGGTAATAGCTATACTAAGGAATTAGGTAGGAAAGCTGTTAGAAGAGTTACTAGTATAGTACCTTTATATATAGTACTCCGAGCGAAGTTTAATAGAAGGAAGCTTAGAGTACTACTTAATAGTAGAGCTTTAAATACGTTTATATCGGTGTAATAGGTTTATAAGAATAATATAGAGTAGAGGGAAAAAGTAGTACCTTATACGATATACCTAGTAGATAATAAGCTAATAGACTATAGTAGAGGAGTTATACTAATAGAAATTAAGAAGCGAGCGTTTAACGTTGTAGGATATATTAATATAAGAAGTATCGATATTATAAACCTAGGAAAATTTAATATATTACTAGATATAGACTAGCTAGCCAAATATAATCCTAGAGTAGATTAGTAGTAAGAGATAGTTTATAGGCTATAGAGCCGTACTAAGATAGAGCGGGTAGTAGGATAGTATAAGATAAAGTATTCTTCGGGTCTATAGTTAATATAGAGAGTATTAGTAGCTATAATAGCAAGACATCTTAAGAAAATAAAATAGATGCTAGGTATCGTCGTAGTTTAAAAAGTATATAAGGAACTACAGGACGATAATATACTTTAAAAAATCTAAGAGGATTATAGCAAATTTATAGAGCTATATAAAGAAGTGAAGAATAGAGGACTACTTAAGTATAAAGAATATAACTATAAAATTATTGTTAAGGATAAAAAGAAACTAAAACCTAGTCTAATATACAACTTAAACTGAGAATAAAGAGAGGAACTTAGAAAGTATATCTAAAAGAATTTAGTAAGAGGGTATATATAATCCAGCTAAAGTAAAATAGCTTTGCTAATATTATTCGTACTAAAAAAGAACGGTAAACTAAGATTATATATAGACTATAGACAACTAAATAATATAACCAAGAAAAATAGATACCTACTACCTAAGATAATAGAGCTTATAAGTTAGTTATAAGGAGCTAAGTAGTTTATAAAGTTTAATATAAGAGAAGGATACTACCGAATTCGGATAAAAGAGGGGTACGAATAGAAAACGGTATTTAAGATAAAAAAAGGTCTTTTTAAATACTTAGTAATACTATTTAGACTTATAAATATACTAGTAACCTTCTAAGCGGTTATAAATAACACGTTAAGGGAATACTTAGATATATTTATAATAGTATATCTAGACGATATTCTAGTCTATATAAATAGATTGCTAAGAAAGTATAAGAAATATATTAGAAAAGTACTAGCAAAACTATAGGAGTATAAGTTACTTATAGCCCTAGAAAAATGCGAGTTTTATAAGATAGGAATAGGGTTCTTAGAGTTCCAGATATCTAGAGATAGTATTAAGATGGAATAAGAAAAGGTTAAAGTAATACTAGAGTAGCTAGTATCTACCTTAGTTAAATAAGTTTAATCCTTTTTAGGCTTCGCGAATTTCTATAGGAAATTTATAAGTAGGTACTCTAAAGTAGTAGTACCCTTAATAGAGATTACTAAAAAAGAAAAAGGGTTTAAGTAGTAAGAAGTATAATAAAAAGCCTTTGAAGAACTGAAAGCCTGCTTTACCTTAGTATTAATACTAAGAATACTAGATCTAGAGAAGTAATTCCGAGTGGAAACTGATACTTTAGATAAAGTAATAGGCGCTTGCTTAAGTTAGTAAGATAAAGACAGAAAGTAGAGGCTACGAGCCTACTTCTTAAGAAAAATAAAACCGGAAGAACTTAACTATAATATATACGACAAAGAATTGTTGGTAATAGTTAAAGCGTTAAAAGAATAGCGAGTATATATAATAGAAACTAAATACCTATTTAAAGTCTAAATAGATTATAAAAACCTTATATACTTTATAATAATAAAAGAACTTATAGGAAGATAAATATAATGGGTAGAATAACTAGTAGACTATAACTTTAAAATAACGCACCAAAAAAGGTTAGAAAATATAGCTATAAACGTACTAAGTTATAGAGCCGATTATATAACTAAAGAAAAGTATAAAAGAGACGTAATCCTAAAAAAGAAATTAGATAGATTTCTTATATATAACTACCTACGAGTCGCTTAAGTTATAAAATTAACTACGCTAGAGTAAACTTAGTAATAGAAGCTAAGAGATATATAAATAGTAGAGCGATATCTAATAAGTAGTAATAAAGTATAAGTAATTAGAAATATAACTTAGAAATAACTATATATATACTCGCATATATAAAAGCGGATAATAAAAGAATTATATAAATTGCTAGAATAGGGGTATTTAGGAGTAGTAGAAATAGAGTAAAGGCTGAGGAAAAGTTTTACCCTCACCAACGCAAGAAAAGAAGTATAAAATATACTCTACAAGTGCTTAAAATGCGGGAAAAATAAGGCTACGAGATATAAGCCTTATAAATTCTTATAGCTATTAGAAGTACCTAAAGGACTATAGAAATAGATTATAATCAACTTTATAACTAAGTTATTAGAGTTAATAGAACTAGAGTTAGAAAGAATATATAATATAATTATAAACATAATAGATCGGTTAATAAAATATATATACTTTAGACTAGTATTAGAAATAATAATAGTATCTAAACTAGTATATAAGTTATTATATATAGTATTTATAGAGTATAGAGTTCTAAAGTATATTATTTTAGATAGAGATAAATTGTTTATATCTAAATACTAGTAAAGATAAATAAGAAAAATAGAAATCTAATAACGGATATTAACTAGCTTCTACTTATAGATAGATAGTTAGATAGAATAAGTTAACTAGAGTCTAGAAATATATTTAAAGATATATATTAATAAATAATAAGATAATTAAGTTGAATTATTACCTATAGTATAAATAGCCTATAATAGAATAATTTAAAGTACTATAGAAACTATACTCTTTAAAGCTAATTATAGATAGAAAGCTATTACGTATTAGAAATAGAATAAGAAGAGATCTCTAGTTCTACTAGTAGACTAGGAAGCTAAAGAAATAAAAGAAGTCTACGACTAACTTAAGGAAAAGATTTAGTTAAAAAACCTTATAATAGTAGAATAGGCTAATAAGTTAAGAATTAAGGGACTAACCTTTAAAAAGAGGGGTAAAGTTTTCTTATTAACAAAAAACTTAAAGACTAAGAGACCTATAAAAAAGCTAGACTATAAAAGGATAGAACTATTTCTAATTAAAGAATAGATCGGACCTATAAATTTTAAACTAAGGCTACTAAATAATATAAAAGTATACCCGGTATTTTATAAGTTAAAACTAGAACTAGTACTAGATAATATACTACTATAAGAAACTATTAATATAGAACTAGAATAAGAATACGAAGTAGAATATATACTAGTAAGAAAGTAGTTTAGATATTAGTAGAAGTATCTAGTAAAGTAGGAAGAATACCTATAGGAGGAAAATTTATAGAAACTAGTATAGAACCTAACTAACTGTACTATAAAGCTAAAAGAGTTTTACTAGAAGGCTAGAATAATAGGTTATTAAGTAAAGTCTAGTTAGAAAGTAATAGTAGTAGTAATATAAAAGAAGCCTCTTATATAGAACTTAGAGTAATAGTAGAAGGTACTTTAGATTTAGTAGACCTCCTCTCCTCTTCCTCTAACTTCTCTTACTCTTTTATTAACTTTACCTCTTGTTTCCTAAGATCTAGACTATACTCTTCTAGAGAACGGACGCGTTTCTTAGTATACTTCAGGCGAGAAAAAACCACCTAATAGTAACGCGCAGATTCCTTAAGATAATAAATCTCTTCTTTCTTAATAGCTATAAAATCTTAATAGATAGAGGTAGACTTTTTATAAGCCTTCGATATATTCGCTAGAAAATAGTAAAGGGTACCCTTAGTTAGAGAAAGATTGTAGGATAGACTCTAAGAAAGATATTCTCTATATATAGAAGAAAGAGTAGTATTACTATAGTAGTTATAGTTCGTAGACTAATAGTTTAAATAATAGTAAGACGGGTCTATTATAATACCTAAAGAAAGAATTAAATAACTAGTATAATAGTTACAGGTAGAAGTGTTTTCGCGTTAAACCTTTAGTATAATAGAAAGGAAAAAAGAAGAAGAATAGGGCTATACTCACGAGCTGAGTAGGATCTACTAGAATATATAAAGTACTAACCCTAGAATAGAAAAATATAAATATAGTACTATAGTATACCTACGCAGAATATGTTAGAAGTTAGAATAAGTTGTTAGGAATAGTAGAGTACTATACCTAGATAGAATAGATAAAGTAATAGATTAGAGAGCTTCGGGATAAACTTATAAAGAGGGGAGCAGGTATTATAAATATAGAATATTAAAAGGTACTACTTCTATAGCTAGAGTATAATCTAATATTAGCTATTATATAGGTCGACTTAGATAAGAACTAATAAAATAAAAACAGGTAGAAGTATATTAAGGACTAATTATTAGATAATAAGTAGTAGGACTATAGGAACTAGAGAGATAATTAGTTAGATAATAAAGTATAGTATAACCTATATACGTAATAATAGTAGAAGTATCTAGTATAACAGGTTAGACCTAACGGACCTAATAGACCTAATAAGTAAAGGCTTAGCAGTCTTAAATCTAACTATATAAGGCGGGAGATCTTCTTAGTAGATTAGGTCCTATATAGTTATTCTTGTAGATTTATCTTATTACTCTATTAGACTTCTAAATATACTTATTATATTCGAAGAATCGGCGAACCTAATACTCTCTCTTTACTAAAGCTACTACCTCTAACCAATCTAACGTAAATAAGGCCCCGGCGCGTATACGACTACAACAGCAGTTATTATATATACTAGTAGTATATAGGTTAGTAACACTATATATCTATAATAGACTATAAACTAATTCTTATATAGTAGATATATCTTTCTCTTAACTAGTAGCCTTTAATAGAACTACTTAGTAATATCTAAGGCTAATCTTTTAATCGATATACTTCTATTTTAAGTAGATAGCTTTTAACTTTACCTTTAACTAATTACCTATTTACTTATAAGTATATATATATATAATAAATAACTATAATAATTTACTAGACTTATAATTATTAAAGTACTTCTCTACTATAGTTTTAATAGCTTTATCTAATATCTTTTTTTTCTTCTTCCTCTAGTATTATATATTTAGTACTTTTCTATAGCTACCTCTTCTTAGCACTTTTAGTAGAGCGATTAGTAGTATAGATACTTTTAATAGTCTTTTCCTTAGTAGTAAATAATATAGCTTTATCTCTCTATTAGATAGCGCGTTTAATATTACTAAATATACCCTTAAAGGGTACTATAAGGTTAGTTAGACAGCCTTTTTAAGAACTAGCTTAACTGTATAATAAAAGAATATATTTAATTTTATAATCTTTTAACTACTAGCTTTATATTTATTAGTAAACTATAATAAAAGACTAGTATAATTACTTACCTATATTAACTTTACCTACTTATTTTAGTTAAAGCTAACTAGTAGCTCTAATAGCTTTAGTAATAGGAAGCTATCTAGACTATTAAGAAAATTATTATTAATAGACTTTACTTTAATAGTTAATATTTTATAAGAACTATAATAAAAGTATATAATAAATCGAAGATTTAGGGTTATACTAATAAAAGTATAGTAGGAAGAAGAGTTATAGTAGGATATTAGGTTTAATACGATAAGTATATATACTATCTACTAATATAGATTAGATAAAAGTAATAATAAAATATATATATATCTAAATAAATATAAAATATTAGTTAGTTTAGTATAAAAAACTATTACTAAAAAGTATACTACTAGTTTAATAATATAGTAAGTTAATATAGTTTTTTATTATAGTATTCTTATAATATATACCTAAATACTTTATTAGCTTTATTTTATAATTCTAATTTAGTACTAGCTTTTAATATATATATATTTTAGTATCTATATTTATATTTTAGATATCTATTAATAAACTTTAATTTAGCTTTATACTACTAACTATAATATCTTATAGCTTTAAGTTATAGGTTAATAATATAGAGTTACCTAATCTAGGGTTAAAATAGCTAAATCGCACCCTGTAGGGATAGTAATAATTCGTCTCTCTTTTATTAGCTATCTCTTTTCTAAGAGAACTAAATATACGAATATTTTAGCCCTACTACTCTATCTATTATTACTACGCTATAATCTATTATACTAGCCTATTATATTCGAATCGCTCTTCTACTCTTTAAAGTAACCTAGCAGCAATTTCCAATACTATAAATACGTCTCCTACTCTTCTTAGCCTAACAGCCGGCTTAGCCGGGCGTGTAAGGACCCTAATATCTAGTAATAGGCGAGATACTAACCTTAGAGCTAGTAAGAGACTTATTTAGCTAGAAGAGTAGACTAGAGTAAATATTTGTTAAATATCTAAAGAATTATAGAGTTATAGTACTATCTAGTACTCTCTAGCTTAAAGTAGTATAAAGTAGGACGCGGATATTAAAAACTTAGAAAGACTATAATAATAGATATAAGGTAAATAAAATTGGAAGGATCTTAAACAGTTATAGAAGATAAAACAATAATATAAAGTAGATAATATCTCTATAATCGATTTAACTATTATTATATTAGAGGGAGTACAGCTGCCGCGAACTACCTCTACCTAAACTAATCTTCCTCGCCTTAAACCTCCTTATATCTATAAGAAGAAGAATTATATAAACTATAACTAATAGGTTTAAGACTATAAAAAGTACTTTATCTAATTACTAGTAGACTTTTAGATAGAAAGGTAGAAAGTTACTTTTACTTCTAGATATATCTTAGAGTCTTTAAAGACTTTATAGGAGATATATAAAACTATAGAGCGCCGAAAGAGTATATATTAGATCTCTATATAAGATATCTTAAAAGTAAAGATGCTAAGCATATTGGAAACTCTATTAGAATAAAGGTAAGAAGCTTTTAATACCTTAAAAAGATATAGATAAAGGATAGACCAGTCTTTAACTAACTTATTAAACTATATAAGATTTCTATAAGAAGAAGTTAGAGAGATAAATAAAGACTATATAGTAAACGAGTTTATCTTAGCCTTATCTAAGTTAATAAAGAGAGATTTAGATCTCCTCTTAAGACTACAGCTTTAGACGCTGCTAGAAGTAGAAGAATATGCAAATATAGTCTTCAGGTGTTACTAAAAGCTTTATAAGAGGTAAGAGAGGCGTAATATAGGTAATTATAAGAGGCGAGGGTCTAATATTTTAGGTAAGAGTAATAGTACTCTGAAGAAGGCTAGAAAGGGCTAGAAACCCCTAAAGAGGTTTAGGAAAGGTAATACCTATCTAGAACAGCCTTCTATTATATATTAGATATATAGAGAGGAGGGCTATAGATCTTCTAACTATTTCTAGAAGAAAGAGAAGTCTAAAAGAGCTCCTAAATAGAAGTCGGGAAAAGATAAAAGTTAGAAGAATTAAGTTTCTTTCTTCTAGCCTATATTAAACTCTCTAGAGAGAGTAGAGAGCTAGGAAAATTATATAAATTACTTTATTAAACTCCTATAAAGTTACTTATAGTTAAAATAGTAGTAGAGGGTTTAGCTAAGAATAATTATTTAATCGACCCGGGTATGTAACTAAATCTCCTTAATACTATACTTATAAAGTAGTATAGTCTAAAGATTAATCTACTACTAAAGTTAATAGTAGAAGTTGTAAATAGTTCTAAGATTCTAATATATAGGACTACTATTATAAAGGTTACTATTAGGGACTCGCGTAGTAAGGTTTAAGTCTATAAGATACTATTTATAATATTAGACCTTAAAGGGTATAAGGTTTACCTTAAACTATCTTAAATATAGGATTATAATCTAAAATTAAACTTTTTTAGTAGAAGGATACTCTTTAGGGGAGTAAAAGCTATAGGCTTGCCCTAGTTTTATAAGATAATACTAGAGGACGTAGAAGAGTTTGTAGAGACTATTATAAATAGTAAAATAGACGTCTATATATATCTAGTTAATTTAGTAGCTATAGTAGATAAAATTGGTACTAAAACGGGCTAATTACGGCTAGAGTATACCGATTTTAAAGATATGTTTAATAAAAAGCAATTCTTAGTACTTATAAAGTATAAGCCTTAAGATTTAGCTATAAACCTACTAGAAGAAACTAGTCCTCTATATTAACTACTATATAATTTATCTTCGGTTAAACTTTAGTATCTCTAGAAGTATCTGGATAAGTACTTATAATATAGATAGATTAGGAGATCTTAATCGCTTACTAGCGTACTAATCCTCTTTATAAAAAAGAAGAATAGTAGTTTAAGGTTATATATAGATTATAGAGGTCTAAATAAGATTACTATACGTAATTAGTACCCTCTTCCCCTAATTTTAGAGTCGTTAGAGCGTCTAGTATAAGCTAAGTACTATACTAAGCTTAATATTAGAGAAGCTTACTATAGAATTAGGATAAAGAAAGGAGATAAATAGAAGACCGCGTTTTATACTAGATACGGTTCTTTTAAGTATACTGTTATACCGTTTAGTCTAATAAATATACTAGCCTAATTTTAAGCATATATTAACTAGACGCTTACTAGCCTTATTAATATAATATATATTATATACTTAGATAATATCTTAATCTTCTCTAATATAGAAGAGGAATATATTAAGTATATTAAGAAAGTACTTTAGAGACTACGCGAGACTAAGCTCTTTATAAAACTTAGTAAATACGACTTCTATACTAGGGAAATAGACTATCTAGAGTTTATTATTTACTCTAAGGGGATTAAATTTAACTATTCTTAGTTAAAAACTATCTAGAATTAGCTAGTTTTATAAACTATATAAGATATATAGATCTTTATTAGATTTATAAACTACTACTATAAGTTTATTATAGGATTCTTAAGGATTGTCTTACCTTTAATAAGATTAACTTAAAAGGGGCTAAAGGCTGCTAAAAGAGGCTATGCTTAGAGAAGAGAAGAAAGTTAAGAACTAGATATTAGTTAGAAAGGATTAGAGGCCTTTTAATAGTTAAAAGAAGCTTTTTTAAACGTTTCTATCCTAGCTTATTATAAGCTAACTCGGTTTATAAGAGTTAAGGTTAATACTTCTAAGAGCGCTATTTTAGGAATTCTTAGCTAGCTTATAGAAGAGTAAATAGGTAAGATAATATAGTAACCTATTAATTTCTTTTTAAGAAAGCTTAATACGACGGAGTATAACTATAATATATATAACTAGAAACTACTCGTAATAGTAGAAAGTTTAAAATACTAGCGTTAGTACCTATAAGAAGTTATATTCGACCTTTATATAGACTATAATAACCTCTATTAGTTTATAAAAACGAAGACTTTAGTCTATTAATATATAACGTATCTTACAAGCGAGTAGCCTATATAAGTAAGCAGTCTACCCTATCAACTTTTTTAACCTTTATATACGTATAGCTCAACAACTAAATAATATAATAGCAATTTACAACTTGCGCGATTATTCTATAGAAACCTTTATATCCTTCTAGTATATATAAGAATTATACCCAGTCTTACCGCAGCGGCTATAACACGCTTTATACTATCTGCTTATACCTAATTATACCCTAAATTAGCGTATTATAGCCCGAGTTTTCTTCTTATCATCCTTTTTAGTAATAATCATCTCTTCTTATACTTTTATTAGGGTCCCTTACGCTTGAATCTGCCTTTTTTTCCGCTATTTCCATTTTATTACTACTTTATTTACTTCTTAAAGGCTGACGATTTTATTATATATTAACCCGATCTGATATATCGCTTTTATAGAACCTTTCTTAAGCTAATTTAGCTTCTTAATAATAGAAGCTAGCGAAGAATTTATATCCCTTTAAATCTAATTATAAATTAATATTAATTAAGCTTCTAGCTCGCGCGTATTACTTGGTGTTTTTACTTCTTATAGGGTATTATCTTATACTAGCGGTATTAGTATATAAAGCTTTATATTAAGCTTTAAAAGTACTACTTCTAGATTAAATAGGACTAGACTAGCTCCTTAAAAGCTTATATAGATATTATCCTTTATAATTAATATATTAAAAGTAGCTTTAAAGGCTGGAAAGAACTTAAGTTTTATAATATAGTTAATATAATTACATACTAAGACTAAGATCTAATTTCTATATATACGTTTTAATAGTAAGAAGTAGCCTATATCTAGTAGCTGTAATAGATATAATAAATAAGCTGGTATATAGAGTAGAATAATACTCTATTCCTTACAGAGTTTCTAGAAATTAAGCGAGTTATAGCTGTTATAGCTATTAAAGATTAGTAGTTAACACGCGCCTACTATACGATCCCTTATATACCTATAAAAGTGCTTTAACTACTTAATACCGAGTTTATTTATTATCCAGCCGTTCTTACTAATTATAATAGCCCAGTTCTTAAGTATATCATTACTTTCATACTAGGTAGAGAGATGGTAGTAGCTAGTAATAATAATAAAGGGTAGGAGCGTCTAGCTAGTAGTATTAATCTCCTAAATTACTAAAATCCATTT
>ML986695.1:0-41872 GCA_010094045.1 Lojkania enalia
GTTCTATCTGGTTTAGAACTAAACTAGAAGATTTATAATAAGGAATTATTTATAATTATTACTGCGTTTAAGTAATAGAGGGTAGAACTTACTTTAGTAGCTACTAGGACTCTAGTATATACCGATTATTACTTACTCGAATATTTTATAACTACTAAAGTACTTAATACTTATTAAGTTTATTAGACCGAGGAATTAGCTTAGTATTAGTTCTAAATCGAGTATACTCTAGGTAAAAATAATACTAGAGTAGATATCCTTAGTTATTATAAATAAGATATAGAAAACTTAAAAGTAGCTTAAACTAATAACCGGTTAAGAGTCCTACTTAAACCGTATTAACTTCACCCTCGAATTAATGCTGAATTAGTCTAATCCTATATTATCTAAATAATAACTTAAGCGGCTATACTAAACGTTATTAAAAGCTAGGAATAGATTATATTACTAAACTCTCTAGAGTTAATTAACGTATTACTATAGAAAAACCGAGCCTCTTTCGCGTAGAAACGCATCCTTTTACCTTATAAGTATTAGATAGAGAACGGACTACTCTTCTACGATAATTATTTATATATCCTATTAGATTCAGGCCTTTATATATAGCTTATATAAGAGGTTTATAACTAAGTATCCTCTATATACTTAAGCGCTACTAAAACCTATTAGTTACTATCCTAGAAGTACTACTAGAAGGGTATAGAGGCTACTTATAAATAATATATACGGAATTATATCCTATACTATAAAGCTTATCTAATATAAACCCGAACCTTAGGTTTTATCTACCTACTTTCTATACTAAATTAACTAATATAGTACTTATATATTAACTTTTAGGATTTTCTTATAGATAAGTCTAGATATAATTAGATTATAGTAGTAATCAATCGCCTATCTAAATAAATAGTATCTATTCCCTACTATTATATAATTAATATATAGGGAATAGCCGAATTGTTTATTTAATAGGTATACCGCTTTAGCTATATACCTAAAACTATTATTTTAGACCGAAAACCTTAATTTATATCTAGTTTTTAGTCCGAATTCTACTATATCTTAGGTATAAAGATTAAACTATCTACTACTTATTATAAAGAAACTAATAGATAGATAGAGATTATAAATAAGTATATTAATTAGAGACTACACCCTTTTATATTCTTCTACTAGAATAACTAGAATTCTCTATTACCTATAATCGACTAAATATAAGTAACTCTACCCTATATAACTATTAGAATGTCTCTATATTAGATTCTATATAGATTTAAGCCCTATTAGAGTTAAGATTAGAAATATTCTATTAATTCTATTACTATAATAGATAAATTAAATTATAAAAACGCTTTAACTCTAGCAACTTATATATATACAGCCTAAGAAACTATAAAAGCTAATATTAAGAAGGTTTAGGATCGTATATAATTTATTATTAACTATTACTAGTAACCGATTAATTAGTAGATTAGTAATATAGTCTACCTAAATACTAAGAATCTTACGGTCTAGAGACTAAGCCGAAAGCTATCCGATTAATAGGAGGGCCCTTTTAAAGTATTAGAACAGGTTAGAAACTTATACTATCTATAACTACCTCTAGAGTCGAGAATATATAATATCTTTGTATTAAACCTACTATATAAGAACCTCTAGAACCCTCTACTAGGGTAAAAAGCTCTAAAACCACCCGCTATCGCTATTAAGAGGGTAGAAGAGTAGGAGGTTGAGGAAATACTAGCTAGTAAGCTATATTATAAGACCCTTAAATACTATATAAAATGGGTAGAATATAATTCTAACCTAGTCTAATATAAAACCTTAAATTTTATAGGTTCGCTTTATAAGCTAAAAGCTTTTTATAATAAGTATCTAAATTAGCTAGGACCTCTAAAAGCTTTAACTAAATAGATTAAGGTATATAAAAATAGTATAAAAAATATAGATTATCTAGTAGATAATAATATATAAGAGTTAAATAGTAGATTTAAAAACTAAAGTATAGGCCTAAAATTACTCTTCTATAGAATCTAGAGGGTCTAATAGTAGGCTGTTAGATACCTTTCTAGTTCTCTTCTTCTCTACTCTTCTTCTTCTTCTTTTCCTCTAGACTCCCCCTAAACCTCCCCTATCTTATCTTTAGCCGCCTAAGAACGCCGTAATATTAGCCTAAAGGCTAGATATTAGAGCCTTTAGAGCTAAAACCTAATAGAGTAACTTAGTACCCTAGTAGAATAAAGCTATCTAGATACTAGCTATAGAAAGGCTATCTTCCTAACTTTTTATAACCTAGGCTATAAGTGCTAGGCTGTAAGTAGACTCTAAAACAGCCTCGAAAGCTACCTTTTTATCCTCCTTATCCTCTATATATTAGGCTGCTACCTACAGTTTAAGATGGTCCTAGAAGACTAGAAACTCCTCCTTATAATAGAAGGGGATCTATAAATATATTAGTAATAAGTACTCTACTAATATTAGATACGATTCATACAGGGTTGTACTTTTTATTTTATAAGATATAATACTCACATTTTTTTAATCTTAGAAATTAAAAGGTAAATATTATACGCCGCCCGCGGGCGAGTATATATATAGTCTAAAGGTAGATAATCTAGAAAGCTTCTAAAAAGGCTTTAAAAGGTAGGTAGAGTAGTATATTAATTAATTTTTTCTAAGAGGCGTTAGTAATACTTTAATAATTAACAGTTCTAGGGACGTATAATAATATATATAGAGTAGAAGTTGTTATTTAGTTAAAGAAGCTTAGTTAATAATAACCTAATAATATATTAAGGCTAGTAAATACTTATTACTATATACGACGAAATTGTAATATTAATAAACCGTTATAATAGTAGTTACTAGCTAATATATAGGTTAATTATACTTACTGTAAAAAAAACCTTATTTAATATTACGTTAATAAACGTATCTCTATAAGTAACCGCACGTATTAGCTTTTACCGGTAAATACCTCCTCGAAGAAATTTCTTTATACTAGAACCCATCTATAATAGCCCTAATTCCCTCCTAAACTAGCGTAGATAGAGACTATTAGCCTATAAGGAGGGGGGTAGTATAATAATGCAAAGAAATTATTCCACGAAAAGCTTTATATATAACCTTATCTTAAAGCTTTTCGCTTATCTTATTCTACCCCCAGTTCTACCCCTTTTCCCTTCTATATATAGTTGTATACTCCCTTATAAGTAGCTTAGTAGTTCTTCTATATCCTTTCGTATAAGGCTTATAGATGTTAATAGAATTCTTAGGTCCCTAAACCCCTATATACTTCTATATACCTCTAAGTAGATTTGTGCTGTATTTAGACCTATTATCTTATTTATACTATTATAATAATTCTATCGAATTTTATAATTATTATAAAGAATATAATATTATTATACTTTATATACTTCTATATTTATCTTATCTTTTATAGCTACTTAATATAGGCTGTTTTAGTCTATTAAAGTATATATATAGTAAGGAGATTAAAAGCTTAATTTAGTACTATATTAACTATATAACTAAAGAAGACTTTCTACCTATATTTAAAGTAGCCTTTAATAATACTATTACTAATAAAAATATAGCTAGAGGCTTTAAAAGGTCTAGATTAGTCCTATTTAGTCTAGATTATATTATTTTAAAACTCGATATTTAAGCTTTATAAACTCTAATACTACTACTCTTAGAAATTATTAAATAGTAGTTATAAATACTATATAATCGCTTAGAGGTAGAGTACTAGATATAATATATATAATAGTATATAGAATAATATTAAAATAGCTTACTAATATTAATATTTAAGAGTTTTATAAGTTTTATAAAAAGTATTATATTTATAGTATATAGGTAGTCGTTTTTAGAAATAGAGAATAGAGATCTCTAGGCGGTAAATATAATATTTATAAAGCGTAAAGAGTATAAATATAAGGTAATTAAGAGTGTAAATACCGTCTCTATATTAAATAGGCTGTAATTAGTAAAGTAATAATAAGAAGGCTATTAGATAGAATAAAAAGGCCTAAATAGTTATAGTTAACTATATTAACTAAAATACTACGGGTGCTATTAGGAGTTAGGCTACTATATTAAGATATATAAAATAGCTCTAATTAAAATATTAAATAGTAAGAATTATATAGATATTATTATATAATTAATTATTTTAATAGTTGTAGAAATATTCTACTTTAAAATTAAAATTAGATAGGTTACTAACCGCTTAATAGTTTTAACTACTTAGTAGTAGATTATATTAGTCTTTTATCTAGTTCTAATCTATTATTTATATTAAAATTATCTTCTTATATATAACTCTATTAGAGGGGTATCTTTCTATTTTCTCTTCTAGATTTATCTTTAGGGTTTAGAACTTACCTATATTAGAGAGGGAAAGTTCTAGTCTATAGATTTTAACCTTTTTAAGAGGTATATTTAGATCTAAATATTCTTATACCTTTAGCCTACTAGCTATTAGTTTATACTACTTAAGCTAATCCTTCTAATTACTAGAAATACTAAGTATCTTCTTCTTAAATATAGTTATAGAAGAGTATACAACTATTATAATATTAGAAATATACTAGAATATATTAATACTAAAGAATAAAATAGCCTTAAATATAATATAGTATGTTAATAGGCTTATAAAATATAGAATCTATATATAATACTAAAAAAATAGCTTTAAATATAATATAGTATATTAATAGACTTATAAAGTATAGAATTTATATATAATTCTAATAGCTAAGTATATAAAGATTATTAGTAAATAATAAAGATAATAATATCGCGATATTATAATATTAAATAAAAAGAAGTAATATTAATTATAATATATATAAATTAAGTTACAGTTATTTTAGTATAGTAACTAGGCTTATAACTATAGTAAAAGGCGAATCTTATCTTAGGGAGGGAGATAAGAAGTTAAACTACTTAATTAAAAATAGCTAGCAGGCTATATTTATATATATAAAAAAGGGGTATATTAGCTAATATCTAGTATAATATCTAGGGTAATATCGACCGTAATATCGTACATTAATATCTAATATAGCTTAATAGACTAGCTAGAAATCTCTATAATATTTTATAAAGTATTAAATATAGTATTTATAGATAATTAGAAGATATATTATAGTTTATAGGGCTATATATATAAGCTTTATAGCCTGCCTATTAACTAGAAAGTAATAATATAGTACTTAGTTACTAAGTTAATAACTAAAGCTAAACTGCTAGCTCTATCTATAATAGATAGTAAGCTATAATAGTAGACTAGAGTCTTTAATTATATAGGGTTTAGTATAGAAATAGCCCCTATACTATTTTATAATAATTAGTAGATAGTAGATATTACTACTAAAATAGTAGATAGACTATAGACTAGGTTATATTATATAGATACTTATTAGATATAGATTCGACAAGAAGTTGAAGCAGAAAGATTATAGGTTAGCTAGAAGCCGACGAACCAGATGCTAGCAGACAGTCTTATAAAGGCACTACCTAAGCAGAAGCACCTTACCTTTTTAAAGCAGCTCGGTCTCATAGAGGTACCTAGACTAGTTGACTAGAAGGCAGCTTTGCTATTTACTGCAGCTGGGGGTGTATGTTACAGCTAAGCTATTCACAGTTAGCTCCTTAGCAGGTCTAGGGATATATATGTAGCATGTCTCGCATTTCTAGTCAATAGACGCAGTTTTCCAACCCTCATCAGAGCCAGCCAGCTCTGACATTTTCTTATTCAATTCTGTTAAAGGTTAGGTAGCCTATTGACAGATGGTTGAGAAGATTTTATTCCAAGTAGGTACCTTCTTAATCGTCTTTCATTCTAGCGTCCAAGGCCGAGCTCCATGATATTTGTCTTCGATCCATTGTAGACGGCATCATGATTAAGCGCAAGACTTCCTGGAAAAAGGGCCGGATCACTAAATAACGTTATGACTAGTTCTCCGTATACGTATCTTGAGTTATGAGCTATGCTATCATTTCATCCCTTCTTTGCGTCCTTTTGCGGAAGGAAAGCCCATACGTGAGAACTCGTAGCCCTTTGACGACTGATTATGTAGAGGCTGTACGTTGGTTTTCAGTCCCCAAGACCAATTGTAATTAATTGTATGGCTTTATTGCCAACGAAAGCAATGCAAGATGCCTTTTAGTCCCCACTTTAGGGTACTTCGCTGAGCTTCCTTGACTTTTCATTGTAGATGTGTCGCTATATACTTATATTTTTACTTTCCACCTAGATTCCATGTAGCGAAAACATGTATCTTTTTAGACAACCCACTCGCCCACAATTCTTAGCACAGAGAAATAAAGGAAGAAAGCACTAAGCCCAGCAGAGCACCTTTAAAATACCCACGACCCCAAAATCCTAAGACGAACAAACCCCACCCACCCCCTCATACAACACCACCCAAATTCCCATCACACGCACACCGCCCCTAATAGCATCCCCCAACCCCTCAAAGCCTCAACACACCCTTCCTCACTGCCATCATCCACACCAACCCTCCACCATCAATCCCATACGCCATCAAAATCTGGCCCCATGTCACGCTCCCAAACACCAAATGCTCAATTCCATAATGCCACAGCGGGACAGCTAGACTCACCATACATGCATCGTACCATCCACGCTCGGCCCAAAAATACCACGCGCCTGCCCGCGTGACGGCGGAGAGTAGGAACCACGCGCCCAGCGACCGGGCGGCGAGGTTTGAGAACTGGGGTTGGTAGGAAGAGGTGTAGTTTTTGCGAATAAAGGGGGGGTAGAGGAGGAGAGTGAAGTAGGCATAGAAGGCGATCACCGCGGTCTAGATGGCATATCGATTAGAATGTTGAGATTACTGCGCGAGGCTAATTGTTGGGATGAAAGAGGTGAGGGTTTGGGGGAACAATACGTACGAAGAGGATGAAATATTTGAGCGTCGTGTAATCGTCCGCATACGCCATGCTAAATTCCGTTGTGTATTCTCGCTCAAAGAAGGCGTTTCTTGCTATAGAGCGTGCAAATCGGTCGCAAAAGGCAAAATAATATAAAAACAAATGCCAAGTGCGTAGACCAGGATTTTATTTCTCAACCTGCTATGACACCACAGATTCCCAAACATCTGTCTCACCAAGATCCCTTAACTACTTATACTCCCCACCAAATGACGTGAGACACCGCCCTGTCAGGCCCCCACCCAACAGAAAATCCCCCGATATCTCCAAATCCGGCAACGTGCCTACATATTTGGAAAGCAAAAAAAAAAATAAAAAATTCGCCGAGCATGCCAACTCGTGGCGCGCAGCTTACCAATAGCCTGGAGCTTACCAACAGGAAAGGTCGGGTCCGATATTCGTTTGAACTCCCGACGGGAAAACGAACAGAGGATAGTGCAGACGTGGGTCCAGACATCAAGACGGCGTCAAATCAACATTGCACAATACATATCCTTCGTCAGCATCACGAATCCAACTCCACATCCCCATCCCAAAGAAACGCAATGAATCAATACTCAAGAATCTTATTCAAACGTTCATGTCGCGGCATCGATCGCCATTCATAGATCTAAACACCATGCTTTTAATGCAGCATCCAATGCAAGCACCCATCAAACCATATCATACAAAACCATCAAGTTCGTCTCCCAAGTCCCTAATTATTTCTCTTCCCCTTCTTGCCTTTCCTCCCCTCACCATCGCTCACCCTTTTTCCGTTTCCATTCCTCTCCCCCGCCCTATCATCCTCATCCTTCTCCGCTAGTAACCTCCCCAATGCCATATTAAACTTCTCCAACTGAGCGATATCGCCTACCTTGACACGCATATAATCAAACGCGACCGCGACTTTCATGTCCTTCGCTCGCACCTTGATGACCTGCTCACTAGGCATGTCAGGCTGAACGGCGTGATTATGAGGAAACGCTTTATCAACGCCAACATCCAGTTCCTCAGTCCGTGGATCGACGTCGTCCTCCATAGCAGGTCCATCATTGACATCTTCGGCGGCACCCGGGTCCAGAAGCCCGTCTTCCTCGCCCTCCGCATCATTCTCGACCGTTTCGAGGACCGGTATCTTCTGGTAGCGCTGACTGAAATGTGTTAACACGACCGCCTTCGCTTTCATCTTGGCGCCGATGCCGAGAGCCTCCGAGGTCGTTGAATGTTTCTTCGCCTTTGCGTCGCTCTTCAGCTCGTCGTCGAAGGTAGCTTCATGGACAAGGACGGTGGAATCCTGGCCAATACGCGTAAAATGGATGCTGGGGCGACAATCTCCCGAGTACGAAACCTTGAGAGGCTTCGTCTTGATCTCGGACATCTCGTCCGCTGAGGAGTCGGGGAACGTGAGCGAGACAGCCATGGCACCTCGACAATGCGATACATAGCAGGCCTGGATATCCGATACACCAAGAACAGTCTCGTAATCTTCACGCCTGAGCATATCTTGGTCTGCCTTTCCTCGATTTGGCAATGGACATAACGACAATGTTGAACCAGGTTCCGAACCATCTTGATTAGACGTGATGTCCAAAGGAACGATGCGGCTGTAGCCGAAATCTTCTAGTGAGGAGTATTCGAACAGCCACCTAAGCATACCCTCGTGCGAGACCACAGACAACCCATATGTCGATACTTCGGTCGATATAGACGACATTGATGGAGGAGCATACACGGGAATGCTGTCGTGGACGACGGCATACCATGCTTTGATAACGGATGCCGTGCCTAGATGATGATCGGCATGGAGGTGGCTGACCCATATCATTCGCAAGTTCCGTAGCACCTCGACGAGTTCATCGGGTTTAAAGACGCGCTGAAGCTGTCCAAGCGTATTTTCTCCACAGTCGAGCAAGTAATTCCCGATACCCGGTACTTTAATGAGAGTAGCAGAGACATTCCGGTATTTGGAGGGCAAGGCGGAACCCGTGCCAAGGGTAATAATCTCAGTATCGGGACGCTGTATCCTCTCCCTCCAAGATTTCAAGACTTCTGCGTCGTTTTCAACGTCCCTTTGAGCAGACTGAGCTAGCTTAATGATATCTAGGGAGGTTGATTTCTCAACCTCGGAAACGTTTAGTAGAGGTGGTGGGCCAGCGTCTTTTGCCAATTCAAAGATAGGTTTCAGCCGAAACTTAAGACCTCTCTCTGCTCTTGTCGCACTCGAGACTGCCAGTCGGTTGCATGAAGCCCTGCCATATAGGCTATTTTGAGGGAGAGTAGAATTGTCATGAAATGGTAGCTGATATCTATCTGGATCAATTTGCCCTAAGCGGACCGTTTGGGCAGCGACAGAGTCTAACGCCAATCGATTCGGGCATGTGTCTGCAGAAGAAATGACATGCTCTACCTTGTCCAGTTTCTGCATGAAGGTTTGAAGCGTAGGATGTCCTGCTATACCAGGGCCAAGAATCCAAATACAGAGGCGGATATCGTCCATGACAGTACCCGATAATATCTCTTCTCGCTGAAGTAGTGGCTCCAGATATTCGAGGGAAGGGACATCGAGTATTGCTACGCCCTGTGCTGGCTTCTCTGGGCCCATTACCATGTCACTAGTAATCGTTTCCCCGCTGGCATTCTTGACACTTTTCCCCTGCGTCAGAAGCCTAAAAATAGGCCCCGGTTGTATTCCTAGTTCTTGTGCGCGCTTAGCGTCAAATTTGCCTCGTGAAGGAAAAGTGTTTACAATGTATGATATTGCTTCTACAGCGGGTTTTGTTGGAGGCAAAGCCTGGACAAGCGCGCCAGGCCATGGGGTCCGCACTAGGACTCTGATATCAGGGAGCGGCTCCTCTCCCCTAGGAAAAGGCCCAGCGTAGCTCTGCAACTCCTTGGTCTCTGGGTGTCGAATATATATTGCGGCCGGCATCTCAACCTCAGAGATGTGTTTTTCTACAAGCGTATCAAACTTCCAGCTCGAATTAAACATGTGGTCCAGGACCTGTGATCGAATACGATCAAATCTTGAATCTCTGTCCTCCTGGCTTTCTGAGACTGGAGCTTGTTCATCCTCAAAACTGTTAAGCACTTTATCGTACCTTTCCTGTTTTGCGGCGAGAGCATCTTCAAGCCAAGCTTCGTTGTCTTTCCGGGGAGGTTTCACCGCAAGAGCCCATACTCTAATATTTTGGTCCTTCCACGTCGGCGGAATAGCACCTTCATCCGTCCTCTCGACCATCGTCTCCTTGTACTCTGTAATAGTGACCGGCATACCCTTCCTAAATATGAACCTACGACAAGTTGCAAACAAATGCTTCAAATTGGGCGGACCGTGGATGTTCAGCTTTGGCGGAACAGGTTCGGGGAGGTTCTTGGTACTTTTACTTCGCCAATACTCCAACGCGCTCTGGTATGCCGTCGCGGTCGCATCGGCCAATGTGAGAATTAGTCCAACGGTCCCTCCTACATTGCTCCATTCGGTCCTTCCAGTGACGAAGAAGTCCTGAACCTTCATCAAACGCATCCCATTCTGAGTGAGAGCTCGTTGTGTTCCTTCTGATTCATTTCCGAAAAGGTAATTCTGTTTGGCCGTCGTGAGCATGAGAGTGGTTCCAGGCGTATCCGCGGTCGGGGTCGTTACAAATTGGATATGAACATCCATTATTTTGCTCTCTATCACTCGCTGTGCTCCTCGTCGTTTAATAACGCGTTGTGTCTCGCGAACGGGGCTATCAGGTGGGAGGGGTTTGAGGAGTTGATAACGTTTGCGACCGCATTTGGAAAGATTCCAGTTTCTCTGCTTCGCCGGGGAGTATAGACCTCCGGCCTTGGATTTTCGAAGCTTTCGTTTTGGCGAAGCCTCGGATTTTGTTACTAGCAAGCGTGTACTCAGTATGGGGTTATTAGAGACGACCATCGTATGCTAACCTTCTCGATCTTGCCGAGATTTGATATTTGCGACTGCAAGCTCGCCTAAGGCCTTAAGCGCAGAATCCCAGAGCCCAAAACGAGAAGCAGTTGCCGAAAAGTTGCGGCAAGAGCCGGGCGGTGGAGGAGAGATTCGGGTCGTAGCGGTCGTTAAGCGCCCGGCGGCGGTCAATAAGGGAGCCAATTTGAATTGCTAAGATATCTAGGGAGTCATATGCATGATTAAATAGAATTACAAGACCGAGAAATTATATTGCCAAATGATCAAGCTGAACGTCACAACAGTGTATACTTTTTCGGATTCGTGCGGCGGAAAGTTTGTCCGCACCGAATCTTGGCACAGCCCCGGGTTCTTCAATGCCCTTTCAATTCCAGAGTAACCTTGGAACTTCACAGCTCACCATCCCAAAATCCGAGCAAGGAAATTAAAAGTAGCTATGTAGGGAAACAAGTGAGTGTATTTGATCAAGTACCTGGCGAAATCTCATAGCATTCATATACATAAGGCGATGCAATATACGGTAAAAACAAGAGCAGAACCCATGCTGGGACGGTCGGAATAGCAGCAAACAGAAATCCAAACATCCGCCCATATCGGCATGGCAAACATAGCAAATGTGGTAAATGTGGCTAGCATGGCTCCAGCCACCCAAGAAATGCGCCATATAATGCATCTAGTATATACAACGCCAAAGTCAAAGTTCCAAATCCAATCGAAAATCGACAGATACGAAACCAGAAACCCTATTACAAGCAATATTTACGCAAGGAAAGTCAACTGCAACCTGCATCTGAGCCTTTCTCCTATCCCCACCCCTAAAAAACCCCCATTGACCCTCTCCTTGGCGGCGGTACACTACCACCAGTACCAGTGCTAACTTCTCCCGGTGTCTCTCCGGGGGTTCCGTCTCTACTCCCATCACTTTCCTCTTTTGGAACCTCGAGATGCGAGCGCTTCAAAGCCAATTCGAGGTCCTCAGGGGCGAAGGGTTTGTCAGACTTGTGAGAGAGGGAGCGACGGGTCCGGTCGGATGTTGCCGGGCGGGAATGGGATGCAGAGAGGGAGCGGCGATAGGATGAAGGGGGTCGATTGGATGGGGAGTGGGGGTCTTGGGTTGCAGAGCGGGAGAGACCAACTAGGAGACTATTAGCGGAGGTTTGTGAATCAGGGGATTCGGTGAATGGCTTTTGAGGCAAGCGGAGTAGGGGTTCTACATTAGGTAGGGGCTTGAAAGCTAAAATGCAGGTACACAGCGAGGTGTGGAAGCAAATAACATACCATTCGTGACATCGCCTTCCTCATCACTCCCCTCCCTCAACTGATTGGCCTTGCGCTCCTCCACCTCTTCGTCGTCGATAACACTCCCTCCAATTCCGCTATCAACACCAACGTCCTTTGAACTTGCCCGCCGCATGCTCCGGCCGCCAATGCTCTTCCGCCCGACGGTTGTGTAGCTGTTTTTCCGACTCGGCATACGACTTCCCATGGGCGAGTATACGCTCTGGTCACTCTTTCGTCGCCAGGCTTTGGCCCAACTAAAGGCCTCGAGATGGGCTTTGTGCTCCGGATTCACAGGCCGGCGGTACTTGAGCGGCGGCATTTTCTCGCCCGGCTGGTAATGGATGCTGTCTCGCTTGCCCGTCGATTTCGAGCCTTTAGAGGTCCTGCTGAAGGATTCATCGTCCTGCGAGCCGCGGGTGAAGGCCCGGCGGAGGCGTGTTCGCAGCGGCATCGTGAGGGGCAGGCGGAGGGTGTAGTGGTGAGGATGGTGGTTGGGGTATTTTCGGGCGGATGGGCTTTCCGGGGGAATTGCTGCTCAATTCTCAAGCTTCAGGAGGGCGGGAGTGAGGGGTGGCTATAAAGAGCGGGTTTGCGGAGGTTCCCAGTGGAGTTGTGGGTCGGAGCTGGCGCTGTGACCTTGTATGTGTCGGTGTGCTTGCTGGTTACTTGTCTTGTCTTCGGCGGCGACCAGGGCGACGCTCGGAGTTTAGAGGCAGTATGGCGGGGGAAGGGATGCGCGCTGGGGTTATATTGAGCGTGCGCGAAGGAATGTCAGGCGCTCAATGGGGGAGGTGGTCGTGCTCTGATGGTGTTCGTGGGTTGTTTGTCGCGTCTTGTCAATGTGAGAGAGAACCAGCCCTCCGCCATCCGAAGCCGCACTGTGGTCTTTTCTGGACTTTCCGATCTGGGCCTGCGAGGTACGCGAACGAAGAGCGCGGCCTGAGTAATGACAGCGCCGCTGCACATTGACGTTAGCCTGACACTAGGCTCGGCCGTGGTTGAGCGAAATGTGCCGCCTAGGCCGGAATGCGGCGGAGAGCTAGACGCCTTAGAGGCATGATAGCCGCGCGCTGCGACGTGCGGGTTGCCGTTTTGCGCCTTTGCCATCGCCATGCCCGCGCCATTTTCTTTCGCCGCGAAACGACTGGGCTGACGCCGGGCCGGGCGGCATTTCGGAGGGTTGGTCGGACGGGGTGGGAGAGTGCAAAGGGGAGCAGGTGAGGCTATACCAAACGCTCAGTATAAGTGAGGGCACGGCGCCCAGGGTCAGAGTAGCCAGCCATCTGGTCTGCCCCCAGAGGCGTCTTCAGCCTGAGCAGAGGCGGTCCCGAGGACGCGGCGAGCTTGTCCAACGTTGGTTAGACGCTCGTTCGAGGACTCCAAGACTCCAGGGCTCCAAGGCTACGTCACGTGTATGTTCGCATAGTTATGGATGTATCCTTCATGTTGTTGATACCTTCCAATTCACTACGGAGTACCACTTTAGTAACCGTGATAAGCTTCACCTAGACCGCCGAGCAGCCACGGCCGTCTTAGATGCACTATAGTCGTCCAGGTATTATGCTGTACTTGGTGGCTGTGTCATGCGCCGTCGAACTTGTGGGGTAGCCCGTCGATCAGAGCATCGACGTCATCAATTGGCCTCGCTGTTCCCGCTTGCACCACTATTCGCCTTCTGCAGCCCGGGTCCAACGCCGCTGCCCTGCTTGGATAATTCGGCCATTGTCGCCCAGCATGCAGCAATTGGCTCGCAAGATCGCGGTCGCCGCCATAGGGCTCACGTCGACGATTGCTTCTGATCATCATAAATAGCCCCATGGATCGCGCTGTCGAGGGTCGTCAGCCTCCGAGGTTCTGCAGCTCTGGGGGTCCTTTCGAGCCACGAATTGCATGATCACCACGGCTAGCAAAGCTCGATTCCGCTTGCTGCAATCGAATTGGCCTGGAACAATCGTAGTCCAAAGGGCGCTTTCCCGTTTAGACCGCAGGGAGGCTTTGTGACGTCCCTCATTGGTCCCCAATTAGAACGCGCGGACGCCTGTGGAACCACCCGCGTATGAGGTCATTACATGATGCGCTCTTGCCGTGGTTATATTTCAGCTTCAACACCTTCCCATTCCTTGCCCCCACTTTGCTTTGACTTGAAGCAACGCTTCGATACCATCCCTAGTTCCTGACTGCGGGATTCGGCCCTGTCGAGCGAGTCGGCACCGTCATGGAGAAGATTAAGAACGTACTGTAAGAACTTGCCATGGCCCCGGCTCAACTAAAATCGATGTCTAACTCCATGATAGCTCACACGGCTCACGGAAGAGCACGGAAGCATCCCACGGCGAAGCAGAACCGTCACCTGTTGGCCAAGGTCATCACCAAACGACGGAAAGACTCCACGATAAAGGCGCGGACGACGCGTAAGGCTCTATATTGTATCTATCTTGACATATGCCAACCTTGTCAGATACCACCCTATCTATGATCAATTCACTGGAGCACCTCAGTCTGAGCAGCCCGTGAAAAATCCAGGCCAGACACCCCATTTCTCAAACAGCCCGAATACAAGGCATAATCAGCCAAGCAATACAGACAGCTCTGCTTATACAGACAAAAGAGAATCGAATACTGGGTCGAGCCAGCGTCCCAGCGCTACATCCAACCGGCCATTCCCCAAGGATAGCACTAGCGATGCAAGTATCAAATCTGGTGTTATGGGCTTTCCACAAGGCGAGAGCGACAACCATGCTGCATTAGCAGGCAAAGTCGCCAACCCGAATCTAGACAGCTCCCAAGCTCTGAAATCTGGAAGCCCTGTTGATCGGAATGCTACTAAGTAGGTTTTCCATTTATATTAGAGAATTTATTATTTTTTTCATCTTTTCAATTGTTGCACAATTAGGGGAATATGCTCTAACTAGATACTTAGCGAGCAAGACCGGTGGTCTAATCCAGGAAGAGACACAACTCTAGGGGCCGGCATAGCTGATGTTGCCGGCTTGACAGCCCATGAGCTTACCGATCGGCGCAAGGACAAAGGTTCGGCTCAATCTGAGGCATCCAGTGTGTACTCAACCGACACTGCAACCGGGAGGATCGTGGGGCGGTCTTATGATCCGCCTCACGACAATATATCGGAACCGCACTATAAACAAGCAAATCATGAGCCCGATGTCACTACAGATGCCGATCGATCATTTCCTCTGGCTGGCAGCATCACCTCGAGGAAGCCTACAGAAAAAGCGCCCGCGATACAGCACCCTCCAAGAACTAGCGAAAGAGAGCCAGGAACAAAGGACAAAGATGTGGGTGTAAGTGATGGCCGTGAGGCCCTTGCCGAGGCGGCCGGGACAGCTACAGCCTTCTCAGCAATTGGTCGTCCTCAAAATGAGAGTGGGCATGAACATGAGCATGGAGGCGATGGCCATAGCTACGATGGACAACATTATACTAATCAGAACACGCCCTCATCATCCCAACCAATATTCACTGAAGGCCCCCATGTAACGGACACAGCAAATAGGACGGACTCTCGCCTCCATATTCCTGGAGAATTTCCGTCTCCAACTCCTGTTGAAGAGTCCTCCTACCCAGGCTTCGGTCAAACGACAGAAGCGCCAACCACTTCTAGTGGTCTCAATAATCTCAGCGGGCAGGCGGATGAAGCACTCGAGGAACAACCTCCTAAACAGACCTCTGCACATTACTATGGCCGCGATGCCGCGCTTGCAGGTGGCATCGGAACCGCTGGCTTTGGGGCATACGAAGCTGGACGACACCATCAGCGTGAGCCTACAGAGATTACCGGAGAGCCAATGACCTCAGAAGCAAGCCCTTACAGCGCAAAGAAACTTGATCCTCGTGTCGACTCGAAGACTCGTAGCCTCGACCAGCAACAATTCGACCCGAGCGCGCCAACAGCATCGTCTCCTCATGGCCACTTAGATGATAAAGACATTGTACAACAAACCACAAGTTCTCAACACGAGGGACTTGAAACAGGTGAGCCTGAAAATCATTGCAGCCGCAATGCCGCACTTGTAGGAACTGAAGCCGTCGCGGCCGGAAGTTTGTATGCGGCCCGCCAGCATGAAGATAAGCCAGATTCTGGCCCAGCTTCCGGTACAATTGGCCCCCACAAGAGCAACATTGCTAATGTGCTTGATCCACGTGCCCAACCAGACCCAGCTCTACAAAAATACCACGAAGCAGGCCCGAAGCCTAAAGATCCTGCGACTGGAACCGTTGGCCCCCACAAGAGCAACATCGCAAATATGGTCGATCCAAGAGTGCAACCACAGCCTGAGAAACAAAAGGGTCATACCACGACGGGCCCCCATGAGTCTGACACTCTCAACCGCCTTGATCCACGCATAGACGCACGCTCCCAGCCTGAGAGCAAACATCACTATGGTCGGGACACCGCAATCACAGGAAGCATGGGAGCCGCCGCGTACGGGGCGTATGAAGCATCGAAACGCCCTTCCAACCAAGCACCCCGCAATCTATTAGAGACGGGGAAGGCGTACGACGAGAATCCAGTCACTCAACCCACGGCCTCAATGAATAATCAGCGCTATGATCCGACAGCCCCTGGCGCTCATGATCCTAGTCAGTATTCCCAGCACCATTATGGGACGGATGCTGCGATTGTACGGGGTGCAGGAGCAGTTGGTGTAGGGGCTTATGCTGTTTCTCGGCAGAATGATGGCGCGAGTAATGGTCAGGGATTTGAGAAGCTGCCAACCACCTACCAGCCTTATACCCACCAACGCTATGACTCCGTACAAGACCCGCAGAAACACGATAGGCGCGATACAGTGGCAATGGCGAGTGCCGAATATCAATCCTGGAAGCATGAAGCGGAGAAGGCGGAAGAAGACCCTCTCGTGCAGCAGCAAGCTCATGCCAGGGAAATAAAAACCCAGCGTAAAGTAGAGCAAAAAGAATTTCAGCACCAGCAAAAAGAAGAGCAAAAAGCGTTTGACAAGATGCAGAAAGAGGCTAAAAAACAAAGAGCGATGATAGAGAAAGAAATGGCAAAGGAAGAAGAGCGGCAGCGTAAGGCAGCAGAGAGAGCAGATAAAGACGAGGAGGGGAAGGAGAAAAAACATTATCTCTTGTCCTTTTTACACCGCGACAAAAAGGACAAGAAAGATAGAGATCAAGATGAAATGAGCGAGTCGTCGAGTCCGAGCCGCGAAGAACAAGAGCATGAGCAGTCGCCGACTACTCCTCGGTCTCAGGCTTCGGCTTCGGCCTCACCCCCACTATCCCGTGAGGAGGATACGGGGAGTGAGGGCTTGGATCGGAAGGGTAGGAATAAATTGAGGAAGAGTCCGCCGAGAGGGCATCCGGCGAGGGAAGCAATGGAGAGAGCGAAGTATGGGGAGGGGGCGGAAGATGAACATTGGGGGACTGATGGGCGGATTGGAGGTGAGTAGTAGAGGTGTAGTGTGGATATGAAAGGGAGGTTTCATTACTGGATACCTTATGTGTTTTCCATGACGTATATGTTTTTAGTGGGTTTGGTATGTATGATAGGACAAGCATGATGAGATAATGATACAGTAATAACGTTTTTTTAGATTGTTTTCGTTTGGGGTATATGTCTAACCGCGGCGATAATTTTCGGTCTCTTTTAAAATTATTTTCATATATTGGTATTTATTCCATTGTTGCATTCAGTCTTCTTCGAAACTTGTAGAGAAGCGCTCCGGCTTCGTTCGCCGTTTGATGCCATGTCATAACGCGTATAGCGATCCAATCTCCATTGACGCCACCGAATCGTCCTGTCCCGTCTCGCTCAGGCTAGCCCATTTCGGCCGGGCCCACGACGACCGCTCTTCCTAACAAACCAACCACCCACATCCCCTCTCCTTCGCATTTACAATGTATCTGTTCCCCAGGATCGTTGCAATTGGATGTCGATGTAGTGTTATTCATGCTCATTCATCCTCTTGGAGAAAAGGATTTGCAATCTCCTCGCTACCATCGACGGGGGAGATGACGACGAGCAACGTGCCGCGGGCAACGATGAGGCCGAGTTTGCGGTGGCGGACTGTTCCTTGATCATCTGTCATACTCTGATTAGCGAGTAGTTTAGAGGTAATATGTGCGCGTGTACGCGGCGGTAATCAACAAGCATGAATAAATAAGTAGTAGAACCAAGCGTCAAAACATACCGCTCATAGCCTCTCTAACCTCATCAAGCACCAAATTCATCAGCTGATCGTACCCCTTGAGCGTGCCGATGACCTCACGGCCCCCGCTAAACTTAACGTTGATGCGCTTGTCCATGTACTTGCTAAGGTCGAGGATATTTTCTTTCTTAGGGCGCTCGGCGGTGGTAGTAGTTTGGTGGGTGCCCCGGCCACCGCGGGTGCTGCCTCGGGTGGTGCCGCGATCGGCGCGTCCGCGGAAGGCGCCGCGTTCGGAGGACATTGCAGGAGTTTTGTGAAGGTGGTGCCCGGAGGAGTTTGCAAGGTGGGCTTCGATGGGGGGTTGAGAATTCGTTCACGGTCTGGGAGTATGTGAGGTGAGGTAGGGCAGAGTGAGGCAATTGAGAGCAAAAAGCGCTTTCGGCCTACGGATAAATGGCAGTGTGCGTGCCGGTATATGGCTGTGGGTTTCGGTGGTGAGAAGCTTCGGCGGAGTAAATGTTACAAGCTCGAGCTTCCA
This sequence comes from Lojkania enalia, assembly GCA_010094045.1. Classification (NCBI taxonomy): domain Eukaryota; kingdom Fungi; phylum Ascomycota; class Dothideomycetes; order Pleosporales; genus Lojkania; species Lojkania enalia. The sequence continues at coordinate 18,833 of ML986695.1, forward strand.
AGGTTCATATACGTGGTCCGTGCTCTCTTGGTAGCCCTCGCTCCGCTGATCAGTTAAGTGTCACGTGCGTGGCGTGCGTTCGGCTTACGTTAGCGGGGGTGGAAAAGTGTGTAGCCACATGTAGCGCTCCGATCCCGCCGAGGCGCACAGGCAGCTCCGCGACCCGTTTCCGCTTCTGGTTGGCGCGGCGGGTCGGGGGCGGTGGGGGTGCGCGGATTACATGGTTTTTTGGTCGAGGCCGGGAGGAACGCGCAGATGGGGGTTGACTACTCCAGACTGTTGAGGCGGCTCGATGGGTATTGGCGGACTGGGAGGACTATTGAGGATGTGTTTTTTTCTTTTTCTTTGTGTTGTAATAGGGCCAGATGCTGGGCGGTTGACGGTTCAGCATGGTACCCATACACCAAGGGAAGGTGCGACGGATGGATGCTTCCTTCGTTGTCCGTCTTTTGTATACATACGGTCGCCGGGTAAGCTGGCTGGGCAGGTAATTAGACCGGCCTTTTCAGCTACGGACCGGGCCCTTGGTGAATGAGGAATAGGAGCTTCCATCATTAATTCGCTGATTGATTGCTGACCTCCGTTGTTTGCCAGGCTGGCTACTCCCCCTCCTTGGCCCTTACTCGAGTTATTTCCGCGGCAGGCGGGAGTAAGTACATTCAGTGCATCCGTCCGGCCACTCCAACACACCCCGCCGCCGCCACACGCCTCCATAGTTTCATCCTGCCTCGATTCTCGACCGCCGACTGCCGTTCTGGTCGCCCCCAGACCTGCACCCGCTCTCGTTCAGTTGTCAGAGTGTGTGTGCGCCTTGTCATTTACTTTCGAGGGCGAGAGTGAGTGCTGCAGGCTCATCCTCCATCCTCCCCGTGCGCCTGCGCTGTCCTTGGACCGCAGCCCACGGCGCGCCAGCAGCCGTGCGTCTTGCCACGGTCGGGTCGCGGTCGGGTCTATGTTGATTGGCTGCGGGCATAGCACCCTCCGCCCTCGCAGCTTAAGTCTCTTGTTCCCGTCGTCGCCCACCACCCACGCCCTGCTTCACACCTTGCAGCCAGCTGCTGTGCTTTGCCGGCTCCCTCGCGCGCTGTCTCCCTACTATCCTAGTCCTATCTACTATACTCCCACCTGCTCCTCGCTTCTACTGCTACTTTTACCGTTCTTTGCTCTCTTCTATTAGTACTGCCCGCCTGCCCCCGCCCGCCCGCCGTGGCCCGACATCTCCCCGACAGGTCTCCATACTACTTCCGCTCCTACTCGACTCCTCTGCGCATCACATCGCATCGCATTCTCCGTTGCGTCATGGTCATGGTCATGGCGCCGTGGTAGCCGCTCCCAGCTCCAGCTCCCCAGTGTGTGCGTGCTGGCGTTGGCCGCTGCGCTTGCTTGCTGCTAGGCCTGTTGGACGCGCGGATTTTCCGCCGTCTCCGCTTAACCGTCCACCCTCTTCTTCCTGCACCCAGTCCAAGTCCAGTCCCCCCGTCGACTAGTCCCTGCGCTGCGCTGCCCTGCTCTGCCCTGCTCTGCCGTCTCCGACCCTTCTCCTCATCCAGCCGTCTATAAGGGCCCTGGAGTCGCCCCCTGCGAGCGCACGACCATGTCCACCACAGACACCCAGACGAGCGAGCACTTCGCCATGAATCCGACGCCGCACCCGCCCCCCGCGACCAGCGACCTCAAGCGCAAGCGGAGCCCGTCGCACGAGGCATTGCATCCCGGCGCCGCGCCACTCCAAAAGGCCGCCAAGACACACAACCACCTACAAATTAATTATCTCGCAAGGCAGTGCGAGGACGACCTACCGCTCATCACTAATGATGATACCCTGCCCAACATCCTGTCGCTGCTCAGCGACTACCAAGGCGTGCTCGACCGCCACGAGAGCATGGCCTGCAACCTCGGCGCTCGCCCGCTAGGCCCCATCCTCATCAAGCGCTTCGAGAGGCTGTTTGATGGACCACCGCGGGTGCTCAAGAGCCATGGGAAGGATGGGACCACCGTGACGTGGTTGGACGTTGTCGAGTTTGCGCGCAACAAACCGGAGCAATTCCAGCTGGGCCAGATGAGCGAGGGCGTGCGGGTCTGCCAGTTCTACACCAAGCAGTGCAGGGTGCAGATATCAGAGGAGGACTTCGTGCTCATCTCGTCGGGGATTCCCCAGAAGATGATCCCGCCGCAGCCCATTATCGAGGACGAGGAAAAGGAGCTGGGCACACTGGAGATTCTGGAGCGCAACCTTGGCCAAATCTGCCAATTGGCCGATCAAGGTGAGTTACATCACCCGCACAGTTCAACACAGGTTCAATTGGCGATCGCATGTCCGCACTACGCTCTCTCTAATGCTTCCCCCTTATGCTGAGTCAGCCTTTGTCAGAGGGCCGTTCGGGAGGGGGTGCGCAGTCAAATTACGATTCGTGTTGCTCAAGCGCATCTCTTGATTTATTTGACCAAGCAAACTAACCCTTAGAATAGTGGCTGCACGCACACGTCAGCTCAACCACCGACTAAAGGGCCGCAAGCAAGCCATCCTCGATAGGAGAGCAACGGCGAGTCCCGCACCGCCTGTCGTCCGCCCATCAAGCCCCTCCAACGTTGCCCTCATGAACGGCGGTCCCCAAACATCCGGGGTGGCCATCCCAAATATTCCTCAGTCATCGCAATCCTCTCCTGGCGGTTTCGTTGCCGTCAATTCCCGCCCACATACCGACCAGAACGGAAATGGCGCTTCGCAAAACACGCGCCATGACCTGATGTCAAAATTTCATACACTGAATGACCGGCGCGCATCGTCACAGCCGACCAATGGGTCCGCTGATGGCAGGCGTCCTTCACTCGGTCCTCACAATCCCATACACCCAAGTGCACCACTTGGGGGCGTTGCTAAACCCCACAGCAAGCCCAGCGACCCCATGTCGAATCTCTCACGGCCACCGCCTTATTCAGACTCTGAGCTCCACAACATGATGAATTCTCCCGTCCCGATCCCAAACACACCCTCCAGTTTACTCCCCGCCTCAAGCCAACGTAGCAATCAGCCACAGGAGAAAGATGATGGCGGCCCGTTCAAGGCAGAGATGGTGCACAGAATGGAAAGTCTCGCGAAAGGAGAGCGCATTCTTCCTCCGTGCGACCGGTGTCGAAGGCTCCATATGGACTGCCTCAAAAACCTAACAGCCTGCAGAGGCTGCACCAAGAAGCATGCAAAATGCTCGTGGAAGGAAGTCCGAGAAAACGAACTGCGCGGCAATTACACTCATCACATCGCATTAGGCGGTGGTATTCACAGCGAGGGCGAAGACATCGAATCCCGCGAGCGCGCAAGCACGGGCTCGCCGAGCGTGACAACTGCCCTGAGCCCGACACGGCAGGGTCCCACGCCGACGCCAAATGCAAATTCCAATTCCAATTCAAATCTGACGGCTGCGAGCCAGCATGGATACGGACATGATGCTAGAGTGTTGGCGACGCGGGCGAGTCCGCCGCACGGCGTTGGTATGGAGGAGAGGGATCACGGGGTTGAGGCACAGTTGCAGGAGGCGGCGAAGTCAAGCCTCGCGCATTCGAGTGCGAGGATGGGCGTTGCGTAACGGTAAAGAGCTGAAGGTGGATAGTTTCTTGCGGTGACACCATTTTTGTATGGATTTCGTGTATTCGGCGTTGAGGGATTTTGCGCCCGGTTGGGTTTGGATGGGCGCTGGGACTGCGTACAGATATCCTCCTTGGGCGGGTGCTCGTGACTCTAGCGCTTCTGGTGTTGGAGTATGATTCTGATTTGGTTGCTTTTTCTATGCGCGAAGAGGGGATGTGGACAGGGGATAGAGGGAGACTGAGGGGATGAGAAGCGGACAGAAGGAAAGGGTGAGAGGATGACGGAAAGGATTCATCTTTCAGTGTTTATATTTGACATCAATGTTGAATTAAGTGCATTTTAACGTACTGCTTTTTATTTTTTTGGGGAGGGGGGGTTTGGGGACTAGAAAGTTCGAAATAGCTGTCCTACCAGGATATTGGAATAGGCTCGCACTCGCGAATAGTCTTCGACTAGGCGTGGCGGTGCGTGGAGGCGCATGATGTACGCACGGACGTGGAGTGTGTAGGGCGCAGGCAACTGAACACTTAATACCGCTTCAGCCGCAGTATACCTGGCTCTCGACTTTTCCACGACACACTGCCGTTCGCTTTGGGCCAAAGATCGTGATTCGCGCGCGACTGCCATTCGTTTTCTTATTTTACCTATTTCTTTATCTCTCTATTTATTTTATTTAAAAAAATTTTTTTTTCTTATACACGCAGCGAGAGCACCACTAGGTTAGGTTGAGACTAGAAGAGCTTGGAGTAGCGGAAGTTTTGGGAACAATTTGGTCGGGAGACACAAGGGTGAGAGTTGTTATACAGCGCGGTTCATTTTTATATGCCCGACTAACCCTCCTCGAGACTTTCCCACAGAGCGAAAAGAATCGGCAAAACAATCCAGTCCTGCACGTGCATATCAGAGGGCAACCCATTCGGATCTCCCGTACCACACATCCACCATGGGGGTTCTCTTGCCCTTCCTATCTGCCTTCATAAGAGCCGGTTTTTTGTCACTATGGCAAAGCTACTTCTCTTTCCTAGTCACCCTAGCTGCTCTCATAATCCCAGCACTCATCCTCGTCCCCCTTCTTTCCGAAAAGAAAAATAACTCCACACCCTTCCGCTTCCTAGACCTTCCTCCAGAACTGCGCGTCCAAGTATACTCCTACCTGCTGGACGATCCACACTACCCGCCTCCACCTCCATCCAAAGCACACCGCGCATCCGCGCTGTCCTGGATACAGCCCTGTCGCCGATGGGTAGGGAGACGGAAGGGAGGCAGCAAGAGGTGTAATTGGATGTTCCTGGCGAACCGGCAGATATATGTCGAGTTTATGGATATGCTATGTAGAAACCAGACTTTCCACCTTACCATCTCACCACGCAACTATAATCCCGCCCCCACTTTTCCGGCCTGCCCCTCCACAAACGCAGCCGCAAACGCAAATCCGAATACGAACAGAATATGGCACATCTCCCCAACCACGCTCTCCCGCCTCCGCAAATGCGAACTCAAACTTATCACAACCTCCTCCATGCTCGGCGTCTCGGATCCGCGGAACATGGCGTCGGCGTCGTGGCCGCTAGCTAAGCGCGTGCGGCGCGAGTTGAAGCATGTGCGGGGCGCAGGTGTCGATTTGAGGGTGAGAGCGATTGGCGATCCACTATGGAATCCGTTATGGGTGTGGTATCACGCTTGTTGTGCGTTTAAAGGGATGGGTGAATGTACGGATACAGGCACAGATACACCCGCACCCACATCCCCATCTCCGAACCCAAACCCAAACCCAAGCCCTGAAGCGCGACATCAAGTGGAAGCGCAACCCCACAAATCTCCTACCCACAAACAAAACTACTTAGAAGCCGACACACGTACCCAGGAGCAGTGTCCCGGGCCACGCTTCCACCGCATCACATTTAGCCTCGATACCTGGTCGCCTGGTGAGAATTACATGGAAAGGGATGGGTCGGGGAGGTGGGCGTGGCGGTGCATGAAGGGCCATTTTGTCGGGCGGGATAGCGGGGAGATGGGGGTAAGGGAGTTTTGTGCGAGGTTGTACGCTGAGTGTGGGGTTTGCGGTGGAGGGAAGTAGGGAGAGATGTGAGGAGGGGAGTTTTGGAATGCTTGGATTTGGGTTCAGGAGACGATAACGTGGAAGTGAATTGAGTGGATGGTACAGGAGGAAGATGTTTATCATACAAACCTCCTTTTTTTTTTTTTCTGCTTTTATATCCTGAGATACCAAATGACCCCATCTACAATCTTCATCAAACCAACGATACAAAATTCCCCAAGAATTCTTTACACTCGGCGTTTGGTATAATAGGAAGAGCTCGCTTCTCGAAATATCTTGGAGTTCAGATGCTTTTTGCGGTTTATATACTAATATCTCCCACTCTACTAGATGCCTTTTTAGCGAAAACGCTCGAACCGAAAGCCGCCTCCCATAATAATTTCGTGCGCGATGTACTTCTACATTCTAGCTAAAACTAAGCCTAATCTTGCCTTTTAAACCCAATTTATAGCCATTAGCCTCATTTTTCCCTTACACGCCCCGATAACGCAGACTTGCAAATGCAGTCATAAGAAAATCTGTTCCATTTAATCCACCGCCACGCACTACCCCTCCAAAAAATTAAAAATTAAAAATTTAGAAAAATAGAAAAATAGAAGAATAGAAAAATAGAAAATTTAAAAAAATAATAATTAATTACTCCAAACCAAATACTAGGTCCCTATTCTTCCGTAGCCTGGTATCGTTCAATTAGAGGAGGTTCATCCTCCTCCCCCTTTAAGCTGTGGGGAATCTCTTTGGCCTTCCCTTCTTTCCCCTTGCTCATCCAGGCCCCCCGCTCCCATTCCGTTAAACGCTAGCGATTTTATCTCTAGTATCCATATAATAGACTTTTACATACAGTAAACCCCCCCCTCTCCACTCCACACCCAAGTATCCAGCCCTAAACTGACTCTCGTCTCCGCCCCACTTCCAAACCAAAAAAACTGTTATGGGGGTTTTGGCTAGTCTGCCGAGCTGTATCAGATATCGACGTACGATATCACGGTCGATATCACGCTGGATATCACGCTGGATATCAGCTGATATACCCCTTTTTCATGTACATAAATACGGCCCGCTGGCCATCCTCAATCAAGCAGTTCAGCTCCTCATCTCCCTCCCTGAGACAAGACTCGCCTCTCACCACAAAAACAATAATAAAAATAAAAGATTCCCCCGCTACCTATTCAACAAACGCAAAAATTATCTCCGTCTTGTTATCATGGAGGGATTTTTTTAGTAGACTCGGAACATCTATTAGCGAATTTTAATTTGATTTCAGTTGGATGGTGACAGCTGAAAGCAGTGTTCTAGGCATTGGGTTCGGTAGAGAAATGTTCTTCAATGACAGCAAATAATGGGGAGTGTAGTAGGGCCAACTTTTAAAGGCTGCCTTAATAGACTTGAAGAAAAGTGTTGTCGAGATGCATGGAAGGGAGCGCGGAGGCTTTAGAGACTGGTGGGGGGGGGAAGTGGTCATAAATGATATGATAGGTGCGTTTTGAACTCATAGTGATATATTTTAAAATTTTTTTTTTTTTTTTTGGCGAAAGATGGGGAAGTGGTGGGTTATAGTTTGACGTTTAGGTCTGGAATGGGGATGGAGGGTTCCGAGATGTGAGGCGTATTTTATCTACAACACTCTCTACGGCACTCTATTTACACAGGAAACGACTACATAATGTCGTTGAATAATATATCAGATATTACTACCACTGGGGATTCATACACGTGGGTGGCTTTTATATAAAATTCACGACAACCCCGGCCATGCAAACCTACAAGATATCGAAATTCAAACTGGAAGATGTATCTCACGTCACGTATATACATACAGGCTAGTTTTATGCGTTCTATAGTTAGCTATAAGCAGGAACTTTGTAAGAAGTAGGACTAAGGCATGCAAATTATTGGATTGCTGATTACTGAGCCTGAGTAGAAGCCGACGCCGACGTGTAAGCACAGTCGCCGAACGCTTAGACTACGGCATGCCGATAGCTTATATGATCGTAATTCAATCCTTGTTTTCCGAGTAGTGATATGATGTGGATAATAGGGAAATCGGGGTCTAGTAGTGCCCATGTTGAATTAAACTATTCTTTATCTTTGATTACATTTCTCGGAATATGCATTCACGCGTATAACCGTTCGATACCAGTTCTCGAGAATAATTTCATTCAAACCCGCGCTCTACCTACCTACAAACCCTAGCCCAACATCCATCACTCCATCCCCTCTACAGTCCACACCTCTCTCCCCCATCCCATTATGCCTGCATTATCCCGAAACCCATTCCCTCCACCTAGCCAACAAATCACATACCACAGACATACTCCCCCTGTCCCTAACAACCAACTCCAAGCCCACCTTCCCCCTCACCTTCCCCCTCCCATGCCACAATCCCTCCACCGCATCCGCAACACCCCTCATAAACTCATCACCCGCCCACCCCATCTTCCTAACCGCCTCCAAAGCCTCACTGAGCATCTCATCTCCCTCCCTACCATCCAAGAACGCGGCGAAATACCCATTCCCCAACACTCGGAGCAATATGCACGTCGCGACGACGAAAATCCGCTGCATGGCAAAAGGTGCAATGTGCAAGATACACCATGCTCTGTCTGCATCTAGCATATGTTGCGTTAGTGCCGCGGCGGCGAAATATAGAGTGAGGATGCGCTGCGTGTAGGACTCTGCACTGGGGTGTTCGAGGAGGGAGAAGGAATGAAGATGTAGGCGGGCGGCTAGTATATGGAATCTGTTTAGCGAAGAGATATCCGGGAGGGATTCTTCAAGAGCATCGAGTTCTTGGGTGAAGATTTTGAGGAGGGAGAAGCAGTCCGCGGGAGTTGAGAGGCCGGTGGGGAAAGACATGTTGGGAGATAGGGCGCGGGAGACTTTTGTGCGAAAGGTTTCGATTCGAAGGCAGAGGGATAGGTCAGGGTCTAGTGTCCTAGTTGGACAGTCTGTCTGCGGGCCAGGTGGCAGAGACCAGTCGAATTGGATGGGAAGTGCGAGGCCGGTTCCAATGCTCACACTAGTTACGAGTCAGTGGAGCCTACGGATGGAGCGGGTAGTTTTTACCTCTGAGCCACAATCTTACAAGCCTTCCACAACCGCGCTCTTTCATAATCGTCAACATCACTTCGCTGAACCCGGTTTTCGGAGAACTCCCGGGGATTCATAGGCCGATGGAGACCTGTTAGAATCCCAATATTCATCATCGCGCCAGCCCAGAGATATGTCACATCCTCTACGCCACTGCTATTGGGCAATGGCCAAGTGCAAAGTAAAGCAAGGCTTTTCACCACATATTCGGAATGTGGGGGTACTTTTATATGCTGCCAGGTCAAGTTCGTTACACATGGTGCTAGGCGAGTCAAAAGCGATGGCTCGCTTTCAATTCGCCGAGAAGCCACAGAAACCATTGTCCAAAAAAGGAGGGCGGATGATTCATAGTACTGAGCAGGGCTCCTTCCCGGGTCGAGGATCGGGAGGAAAGGGTGGTAGAAGGTGAAATACATGGTAAACAGCTCATCTACTTGGTTCGCCGAAAGCTGCACATTTCCCAAAGCTTTAGATTCCCGTGCAATAGTATTCATCTGGTCCATGCTTTCTTCGCTGCCGTCGATACTCGAATTGCGGGGATACAGTCTGGCGGTAGCTCCCAGATAATCAGGCACGTATGTAGACGTAGGGGATATCACACCATCCAGCGAAGTCCTCAGGGCAACAGACGGACTACTCAACACATTCATCTCACCCATATTGGTAGTCTCGCTCCCCCTCTTATTCCCTAACCGAGCAACATGCCCATCCTCTCCTCTCTCACTACTCATTTGCGCAGACTTCGATCTTCTTGAAAGCTCCCTCCTCAAGGAGTCGACCTCCCTCTCCAGCTCATCGGACCTCTTCCGTTTCCTCTTGCGCCTGAAATCTTGGTCGATGCGGCAGTCGAGGCTGAGCCTGTTGCACCTCGAGCACGAATCCTGGTTTCGGCGGACGAGGGTGGAGAGATCGCATCTGAGCTTCTGCTGTTTGCACTCATTGCACGCCCTTCTTTTCTTGCTGCCATTCCGTATGACAGCTTCGGTGGCAGCAAAAGCTATCTGGGAGTCCTTCGAAGGAACGGTCCTCTCTTGCGGCAGAAGATTTGGTTCTTGATTGGATTGGAACGCGTAATACTGAGTCGGGGACTGCGGCGGTGAGTTTGGATGCCAGTACATTATTGCTTGATGCATATTCATCTCCATGAGCTCGACGAAGTCAGACAACGCTCGGTGATTAAAGATGGGAACCACTATGTTTGCAGTTCCGTTCGACCCTTGGCTAGACATATAAAGTCCATCCAAATGCATTCTGTATCGGGCAGCCTTGTAGCCTTGCCCACTAATCTGACTCCGAATAACACCATATTACCCCGTTCAGACCCCGCTTCACAGAAAATGCGTTTTCCAGTGCCAAAATGAGACTGCATGGCAATGTCGAATGGCTGATTATGCAGCACAGTTCGCAGCGGGCGCTAGCCTATCTGGGTAAGGATATCCATACCTGGGTATTCTTACACGCACCAACTCCCAACCTCGTGCGAACCCTAGGACAAGGCTGCTTTTAGGTCCATGGATCCATCTAGGACGCATACGGGTCGCTTGACTAATTAGTCAATCGTCAAGCTTTCACTGGCCTCTTCCTCAGAAGTTTTAAGTTCGGCCCGTGTTGTGGGGCGGTACTACATTCAAACATAATCCACACGAGACGAGCACCCGCACTAAGATTCGTCACCCTTGTAGTATTTCTTATCTCATCTATGAGCGATTTTATGCAGCCGCTCACACGCATGCACAACCGCACGGATCCACCCTTCCCAAGGCATCCTCGATAATCCCAGGCCGACTTCCCCCGCCTTCAACTCAACCCAAGACTCGAATCACGAGACCCGACAGCCCTGATACCAGCCACGGTAAACCCCCTCCCCCCCGGGGACATGACACATGCATCCATATCCCATGATGACTGAGCGCCGCGATCGCAAGTTACTTCCGTCTCCGCTAAAGAAATCTGTACGTATCCTGACACCTTCTACATCAATAAAGCGCGCCTAGGAGATAAAGCATCTAGGGAAAATTCGTCCGTAAAATAGATATGCTTAGAAGATCGTGGGCAATCACGGCAAATTGTCAAAGAAAACATAATCAGCTTATTGTCCATGCCCGGCCAATCGGACCCCGAAGAAATTATTTTTCCGCTATGGATAATTCAACAACCCAGCATCAAAAGAGTCATAAGAGTTGCATATAAGGAGAACAGAGCTCCCCATCATGGGCTGCCAGCTACTGTAGATACCCGGCCGGCGACATGGTTTGTTGGCAGAGATTCTCTATCGTCGAAAGAAGGAAATAGATGCTAATTTAGTATGTATAGTTGTAAGCAGGAGGGGGTTGGAGACTGTATAGGGTGGTATAGATAGATGTATTGATGAGGTCCCCTGACCTCTCGGTCAAGGTACGGCTGGAGAATATAGTACATGAGACAGCTTAGTCAAGGGCTGCACAGCTGACCAGGCACGTGACCTGAGCTTACAATAGTTAAGTTCAATAACCTTTAGGATCTAACAAGTCCCACGCTTTTAGACATGTCCAATCCTCAATCAATAATGCTATCAAAATCTAGAAATAAGCCTATTCAGATGATATCCTCGACCGGTATCTAGTCCCCAAAATATATCATTCTCCAAGCTTCGGCCGATTCTGGCGTTAGCCTATACCCAGCTGGAAATAAAAGGTACATTCCATTCTACCTTGAATCGTCAAGCGGCATCCGGAGGCAACGTTTCCAAACCCTCACGGTCTGCTGTTTGATGTGAAGGGCTAGGCTCTCGTGATTCTTCAAACAGATTCTTGAAGGTGATCTTTCCTTCTAATGGAGAAGAGCCTAACCCCCTCATTACATCGAGTAATGAAACTGTAGCTAAGGAGTCACTAGCCCGCCTTTTCCTGAACTTCTTGCTAGCAGACGTTCCCCTTGGAGATGAGGTTGAGAGCGTAGGCAAGATGCTCACAAAAGTAGGGATTCTGGGTGCGGAAATGTAGTCCTTGAGAGAAGTAGTCAATGGCTGTTTGTCAGTCGAAGTATCAATAAACGGATCCTTTGCCCTTAAGACACTATGCGTTGAGGGTTCGAACAGGTCGAGACCGATATCGAGAGGGCCATCGCTGCTAGCAGAGAAAGAAAACCCGTCTCGCCGCTGGCTAATGAGAGGACTTATTGGGCTGACAGGGCGCAGCGGTTTCGGACTTAGCGGCCGAAGTGTAGGGCTAGAATATGGGCGTTGACGGCGTCCAACCATTAATTCCACTGGCTTTGGGCTTGTTGACACTGCACGATTGCCTCTATACGAAAAGGAATCCTCAGCTACTTGAGGCTCCCGGTCGAATATGTCTTCTTCAATACCATCGAAGAGTTTAGCGAGAGGATTCTTGCTTCGCACATGTGGTTTCATGGCTCGACGGCTAGTTTTCCGTTTCAAGATAGCAAGGCTCGATCTAGGGTGTCCCTTGTCTCCCCGGCTACTCCTAGTTAGTCTGCTTGCATTCGAAAGGACTTGGCTTGATTGGGGGCGCATTGAGGTGTCGCTCTGAGTATGTTCAATGCCCGGATGTGTGGTCATCTTCTCTAGCGTGTTTTGACGTGCAACAACCTTGTTTGGGTGTTCTTGTATGTCGGGGTGTTGATCGAGATCTATAGCATCTGCAACGGCATCCAACTCGAAATCGATCCAGGGCGTAACCTCTTTAATGTCCTTATGTTGGCTGCCCGGCGAACGGCTACTGCCTAAACTGGCTGCATTCGAGATTTCGGGCCGCAAATCATGCAGCGATGAGTCGCTTCCACAGCGCTGTGTGTTGGTTCTCATGATTGAGCGAGGTGGCACGACGAGAGTGCTTCTTGCTGGATCATTAAGGGACTCTTCAATGTTGACAGCTGGATTGGGGGCTTCCGCGGCTGGACCGGGGACTCGGCGTGAGGGCCGCAGTGATTCAATATTAGGAGCACCTGGAGTCATGAAGGACATTATCTGGGAAGAGTTTGGTGAAACTCTCTTTGGTGGTACAAATGGAGCGACTATTGGGGGGATGGCCGGTGCGGTCTTTACGTGCGGCTGTATTTCGAGCCTGTCGACCTCAGAGTGGGCATGCGTGGACGGGCCTTTTCGTCCAGCACGATACAATCGTCGAAGGCGCTTGTACTCCATATAATCGTCAAACTCAGCCGCCGTAGGATGCTTTATGACGTCTCTCATCGGTACTTCATCAATTCTCTCAAAATTGACCTCGTACATGATATCTCCTATCCTATGCTGATCATCGCTAATGTCGTTCGACCTTACCGGGCGAATAGTCCATCCGCGTACTTGATATCTAATCCCCGCTATGAGCAGAGATGAAAAGTGCTGAGGATACACTACTCACAAGCCTTCATACCGCACACCAACTTTAGGACTCCAAACGCTATTGAGATTGTGACATCGAAGTATCCGGATCGGCCACCTGCTTCTAGCATTCGCCGCTGTAAGGCGGTAGCGTCCCTTATCATCTGGGCGACAACGATAAGTGATACTGCCCTCCGCCAACGCCTCGATCTCGCCAGACCCCTTTATGAGCACTGCGTACGCTCCAACTTTGTCGAAGCAGACGCCACCATCGGCACATTCAAGGTCGATGATGCCAGCATAGTGCGCAAACAGGGTATTCAGCCACCAACTATATACAAGGAGTATCGATTAGCATTGAACTGGAACTCTGAGAGATGTCACTCACGCTCCAGCCCTAAACCCCAAGTCGCCGTGCCTGTGGGACCTACTTCTTGTGATGTTTTTAGGACACATTCTCTTCCATCTTTTCAAAAGAGCCTATAGCACAAAGAATAAGTTACGCATATTGCAAGGAAGGACGAGCGGTCTTACCGACTTTGATGACTCCTCAAAGCTGGCAATGCCCTCAAGTCGGCCACCTCGCCCGTACATGAATGGATGAAGTTCATCCAAGCGTCCGAACTTCGCAGACCAAGCATCAATTATCTTGTCGCAATCATCAGCTAGCCGGCCCGGCCATCTTGTTGCTGTCCCCGCTACCTCCATGACAGCTCTGTGGATACCTGTTGCTCTAAGATCTAGCGCAGTGATGGTTTGCGACAGCCTCAGATCCAGGAAAGCTTCATGCAAAGTTAATACATCATCTGGCTTCAATATCTCAGGCCCATCTTGTGCAATGACCGGGTCAAGATCATCCCGAATCCAGGCTGCAAGCTGTCGCAGCCTAGGACGCGAAAGGTGAGTTATCGGGGGGGTGACTCCGAACATCGTTGACACCACGGTGGCGGTGCGGTGGTAAGGTAGAATAGAGCAGCACCCGAAGGAGCTGAGGCCGCGCGAATAGATTGATTCTTCAACGAGGTAAGAACCTCCCTTCTGGGGCTGGCAAAAGCAGGGACGCATCAATAGACCGCCGTCTTTCTCTCCTTCCGAACCCGCTCTGCTACCTGCTTGGGTCTAAGCTGATAGTGTTCCAACTCTAGATAACTTGGAACTGAAATAATTAACTCTTACGATGATAAGGCGATAACATTAGCATGTTTTGAACCTGGTGAAAGCCGCTCGGGTTCCATGGCTGTTATCTCATGTAAAATAAATCCCTACCCGCCTAGGTAGGTAGTTGACATTTGATCGAATTTAGGGGCTCCTGGCGATATTGAAAGATCAAGTCCCTTTCAACCCAGGGTGAGGTATATCTGTTCGGTAGCAACTGCGTCCCAAACACCTTTCTCAACTCTCCCAAGTGCTTTCCGATACGCCACTCTATCTATCCACTCAACCCACAAGACATTGTAAAACTCGTATAGCCCAGAGTGTCTCGGACATTGAGGTCGATGCCATTCGTCGATGCTTTGCTTCTCAATATTCTGATTATCTACCGATCCAGCCGAGATTTCAACGAGTTCAAGAGGGGTACCAGGAAAAGGGATTCCTGGGTCCAAAGGTAGGCAGGTTAGTCGTATTGCACCTGCCCAATTCTTGTATTCATCGAGGAGGTCGGCAGATGCGCATGCGGACGCAAAAGATTTGTATGATTCTCCAAATTTGAGGAAGGCGCGTCGGGTTTGTGCATGCAAGTAGCGAGGGTTCTGAGGGAGCTCAAATGAATCTTCTTCGCTTTGCATGGGAATTGGATAACAGAATTCTTGATTAGGATCGTAGGTATGTCGAAACATGGCCCGACCTTCCTTACTGACATGTCGGGACCATCCTGTTGGAAGACCTTCTTCGCCGTGGGAAGAAAGTAACTTCAATCGAGTATTGTGAACTGGTTTACGCTCGCTTTGCAGCGTGTCAGAGAAGGACCATGAAACAGTACCCACGGTGGTCCACGAGCAATAACCTTCCTCTGCATCAAAATCGAACCTCTCCTTAAGGTAAGATGCTGCGCTTCGCCAGCTTTCCGAATGGAGTGTCCCCTGCCATCCTATCCAGGACCAGCTGGGGAGGCAGGCCTCTGATACGGGCTTACGGACACTCCTACGGCGTTGTGGTGGCGTCCATGGCTGCCAAATTAGCGTTGCGTCAAAAAATGATCGGGGAAGCCCCGATATAAAACTGCCGGGAAATACAGATACAAGAGCGAATAGCACGCCAGAGAAAGCATCAATGGCATCTTCTGGATATGTGAGATATCGTTTATTATACATCGATACAAGCCTAGTATATCGATGCATATCAGGCCAGCGCGTGGGGTGGAACGGGCATACGACTACGCGGCTAGGTGGTTGAGGAGCTTCATAGACTTGTGTCGAAGTTGAACTATCATCACGCGATAAAATCTGTCCTTCATGCCAGGATGAACATGAGCATTCCCAGTTGACAGTGTTGTTGTGAAAAATGATTCTACGTCGAGCAAAAAGATGCTCTTGAAAAGTCCATCCGCGAGAGAACCACTTCGTGCGCATAAAGTTCTGTGAGTGTTCTAGCATAATCTGATCATTCTGAACTTGCGTGGACTGATACATCTGTGCTTGTGGCTTAGACCTCAGCTGCTCATTAGGCTTTTTGAATTTGATTCTTCTTTTTTCGTATAATCCTCCGCTTGCATCCAGCTTTTCAGCTGCGACAATCGTGAATAGAGAATTTGAGAATAGTAAGTGCATCGCAGCAATCTCTGTTTGTTTAGACTGGGCCTCGTCCTGAATGATGCAGAATCTGGACATTCAAATTCAATGCGTACCCTAATCATAAGACTTCAAATTTTACCTACCTGTCGATCCAGAGGTATCTTACCTCCAAATTACGAACAAGTTCCATGGCGTCTTTTATAGTAGCTGGCAGATCCGTTCCGAGGCTTCTGAGTCCATTCGGCTTACAAAGAGCTTCGATATTGCTTATAGTTGTACATGCGCTGTCCCCGGTGCCCCATACATAACTCAATGCAGCATATCTTGAGGTATCTGCGCTCCCCGGTACGAGGCAGTCCTTTGTAACATCGATTAGCCATAGCGGACAGTAGTTGTCAGGAACTTGGAATTGACAAATGCGCTGGTGTCTGGTCTCACATGTATTTATCCAATTCCTGATCACGCCCAGGTAGATCTGGGATCCAAGGAGCCGAGGGGCGATGCCAAATTCACTGGAACTGTTGCTCAGCTTGTCAACGTATGGCGCTAACGTTTTGAGATGCCAGGGCACTTGTTTGGTTACGGTGGTCGCACTAGCCGATTCACTACGTTTTGCTTGGAGCGGGGTGAGACGAGAGACTAGTTTGCCTCGATTTTCCCTTTCAGTCCTTGCACCCGCCTTATGGCCCTTCAAGTCTTGATCGAGGAATGAAAGCTGAGACTTTGATGATGAATAGAATCGTTCGCTGGTTGCGCGTCTCGTCATAAATCTTAGCCATGCTCGCTTGATCGACTCGTTGAAGCAGCTTGTGGATGTTGTCGACGTGGGGGAAGAAGGTATCTGTGTGTCTAAGTACATCGGAGGTATCCCGAGCCACTCAATAGATGCCGTCTTCTTGCTCGAGCCTCGCAAAACATGTCTCGGGTTGGGACACTGTGGTGGAAGAAGATAGTGCTTTGCTCTATGTACCTGGACCTCGCCCGATTCGTCGGCGTTGAAGTCGAATGCGTAGCCACATTTCTCACAAGTATTAGGCTCTCGCGCCACCCTGTCCGCCTTCGTGGTTAGGCAATTTGTACCGTAATTTGGCTTCATTATTGTTGAATATGCGGAAAAGGACTCGGTGAGGAGGGGTTGATCGAACCCAGCCTTGTCCGGCTGTCTCAGCTCTTTCTGTTGGCTTTATGACTTGATGTCAATACTCTCGATCGTGATAGCCAGATCTGGCTTACAGAAAAATAGCATATTAGAAGTCTGTCACCAAGTTTGTATGCGAAAGGAGAAGGGGCCACTGAAGAAGTGGTTGATCGAATCTAACCTTGTCTGGTGCGTGGTATTGACGATGCATGCTGTGCCAAGCATTCTAGGTTCCCCCAAGAAGAAACTATACGCAAGGATTCGTCCAACCGCACACCAGTGCAGACCTGCCTAGTTAAAACATCATGGTTCATCAGAGGAAATAGGACAGCCGTTTTGGAATAAAGACGCTCGTAGCTAAATCGTAACTACATTTACATCAAATAGCACTTCATCCTTCCTAGCCATGTACGCCAAGGTTAAGCAAACTGACACTCGATGGCATTCAGCGCCCAGATATCAACGGGAAGAATAAGCACGCTAAAATGGACTGCGCCGATAAGCATAAGGAATATCTACTCGCGGCCTCCAGCTCTCCTCTCAAAGTCTTCCGTCAGCCGAGATGCATCCACCACTTCTACTCCCTTGCCCAAGCCTACCATATCGGAACTTTCCCACCAATTGCGGCTGTAATCATGTTCAGATTTAGATTTCGTAGCGGGGCCTTCGTCATCAGTGTCCACCAACCCGCCAAGCCCCGTGCCATCACTTCCAACTACGACTACAGTGAGGCCTACCCAGCGCTGAAGATCTGCGATGTTGGTGCCATTTGTACCGCTGAGTGCATCTACAACATATACGAGATCGGGACCAATATGTCTCAACATATGCACATAGCCCGTAGGCGTTGTAAATGGCATTACCATTGACGGGGTTTCAACTAATCTGAGCGCCTGTGCATGCAGAGTATTCCAGAGAATGTTGTCAGAGCTTCTTGCTGACAGGGCTGGCGTGTAAATGGTCTCTTCAGGTTGGGGGGCAATTGAGGTGAGCTCTTCCCCAGGTGTTTGCGCCGGGGTGGATATAGCAGAGTAGGAAGAGCCGAGGGAAGCATCGCCTACTCGTGAATTTGGTCGCGATTTCAACGATGGTGAGTAGATAAGGACGAAGAGCTTCGTCTTGTTGAGGTCAGTGTCGGGTAGGAGCGAGAGAATTGTCTGTACAACGTTAGCTGGAACCTCAAATTATGTATATGCGATACACATACGGCATTCTCTGAACGGTAGGAGCTCTCGTCTTCATGCGGATTGTCCATCAAAGACTCGGCAGACACGACAATAGCAACCGTCTTCTTCCTCCCGCCGGTTGATTGCCCGCCCCGCACTGAAGCGGCGAATGACCTTGTCTGGGCGTCTGCCGCACCAGTGCTCTGTGAAGATTGCGCTTCGATGTTGCGCCTGAGAGCGGCCTCCTCAGACCATCTACTATGGTCCCCAAAATCGTCCCTGTCCTCTTCGCGAATGGAGGCGAGGACACCACCCACCGCAGCTCCCGCAGCCGCAACACCTGCCGCCGTCTTCTTGCTGACCGAATCGAACAGTTGTTGCGGACTCGGCGTCCGCCGAATAACGCCCTGCACGCGCGACACGAGGCTTTCATCCTCGCGTATCACGCCCTGTGGCAAGTTGTCGCGGCTGGCTCCAGGAGCCTTGCCGTCTCTGTCCTCACCATAGCTGAGATTCTCATCCTCAGAGGAATCGTCATCTTCGCGGCGTTCGCTCCATACCCATGCGACGGCTCCGGCGGTTGCGACGGTAACGGTGAGAATTAGGGGGACCCAATAGCCGAAGGTAGTGCGGCGGCTGGAGGACTGACGGCGGTCATAGCGGTCGTAGGAGAAGGACATGTTGGCTCAAATGCTCGTGATCATGTTCTTATCCTTGCGCGGAGGACAGAATCGGATTTTTGGGGTCGCCGTGTGGTGATGTTGTGGTGTTGCAGTGCGCCCCGTCCTACCTCGGACGGAGAGCTGATGTTGTTGTTCAGGTGGCTGGGGAGGGAGCTATGACGACCCCTGTCCCTGTCAGCAGTGAAGGCCCATGCCCAACACGTGCAGCCGAGGAACTACCGGCAGGGAAGAGTCACTGGCACATTTTGGCGGGGCATTCTGACTCTTCACCACATATCCAGATACCCCGCCAAGCCCAGAACCCCGACGGAAGAGCTGCAGAATAACTGCTCCTCTGAAGAGCATCGAGCTCCATTCGGCGTTCCGCGACTCCGGAAACGCCATTGGAATAACAATTGCGCCCGTCCGCCGGCACCATGCCGCACGCTACCCTTCCCTCGCCCGGCTTCCAGGCGCTCATATTGTGTGGGCCCGGAGCTTCATTCAGCACATTCACCTCGACCCCACAAGACATACCGAAAGCCCTCCTACCTATAGCGAATCGCCCAATGGTATGGTATCCGTTGGAGTGGTGCTATCGAATGGGACTCACAGGTATAGCGCTCCGCCTCCTCACGCGAGCTGAAAGCTGATTTGGTTACGACCGACAGAAATCACCCTCGTCACGCCTCCGGAGTCATTAGAAGCTATTGAAGCTGCGATGTCCCAGAACCCGCACCTGACCTCGCTGCCCGCGCCGAAGCCTGATATTCTCGCCCCAAAGGATCTTACGCACGAGACCGGGACCGGCGATCTATTCCGCCTACCAGAAGTGCATTCAGCTATCAAAGGAGACTTCGTTGTGCTCCCTTGTGATCTCGTATGCGAACTCGACGGCACAGCCCTAGCAGACGCATGGATGATTGAGCAAGCTGGGCTTGGAGCGGCTAGCGGAGGGCTCAATCAATCTGGCAGGATACCAATGGGCATGGGCGGCGAAAAGATCGGTCGGCGGGGTGGCCTGGGTGTGTGGTTTCAGACGAAAGGGGAGGGGAGCATTAAAGGCGAGGAGACCGACTTCATTGCGACAACCCCACTACCCGCGCCCATTGTACCGCCACCCTCAGATTCCTTACGGCGAGACATTTCGAAACTCGTCTATACCGTCCCAACAGACACCCTCAAGGATATAACGGAGGAGAACAAGTCTTTCCCCGTGCGGCATTCTTTAATACAGAAGCATGGCCGCATAAAGATGCTCACCACTTATCGTGACGCGCACATCTACTTTTTCCCTTACTGGGTAGTTGACATGATAAAAAGGAACGAAAATTTTGAGAGCATCAGTGAGGAAGTACTAGGGTGGTGGGCGAAAGCAGGCTGGCAAGAGGGTCTAGGAGACAAGCTAGGTCTCCGTGAGATCTTTCATGGTGCGGAAAGCCCAGATGGGGATCTAGATGCCTCCCAGCCGCTCGAAAATGGCATCGACGTTTCATCACTGAGCAGTACGTGGATAAGTAATTACGTGAATACCATCACTACTACCGAATTCACAAGGCTTGCATCTCGAGTCCAAAACTCGAATATTCCCCAGGCAGCCAAAATGTTGACCACTAAGCCTAAACTTACGATTCCCCCTATATTAGCATATATCCAACCTTCAGGTCCTTCCCACCCCCTGATACGAAGAGTTGATACCGCACATCTACTTCTCACAGTGTCTCTTCGGCTAGCCAAGCTATCCTCCGTTGAGGAAGTAGGCAAGGAAGAAGCATCGCCATTCGCCCACGCCGCCAAAATCGCTCACAAGCAGACAATTCCAAAGCGCTGCCGCGTGGAAGCCGAAAACTCACTTCTAGCCGAGAACGTAGTTGTCGAAGAAAAGACGAATATCAAAGAATCTGTCATCGGAGCGAACTGCAAGATCGGCGAGGGTGCGCGGTTACTAAGATGCCTACTAATGGACAATGTGGAGGTGGGGCCCAATGTGCAAATTACAGACTGCATTCTTGGACGGAGATGTAAGCTAGAGGGTGGACCGGCAAAAGACGATGAGAAAACTATACTAAAGGATTGCGAGGTGCAGGACGGGCAAGTGGTTGAGTGGGGAAGTAAGTACCTAGTCTTTTCTCTGCTGTCTTGCGAATTGCGTACTAACTTTTCCGTGTAGCCGAGGCGAAGAATGAAAAGTTTATGCGGTTCGAACTCCCTAGTGATGAGGATGAGAATGCAGGTTTTGGAGATGAAGCGTTTGGGGATGGGGGGGAGGGGATCTCAATTTGATTGCATTTGTAGCGTTGCCGTTTCTGGAATTGGTGTCTGGATAACGCATAATGCGGATAGCATTGCGGGGAGATGAAAATGTTCTCACAAATGCGGCCGGTGTTGCTGCCTTTTGACTGTACCCAGATGGGATTCTTGAGGCACTATCTTAGCGGATGGGATGTCAACGGTCCCTGCCAGGATGACGACGCTATCCTCAGGAAGACTTATCCATCCAAATGACTCCTCGTGCCATCATCATGGAAAAGTTGTAAGGCTACTAGGAAAAGGGTGAGGGGAGCTTAGTAAGGAAAGAAAGAGATATTATGGTGTCTTCGGACATCGTAAGGCAGTTGCCTAAAATCCCTAATTTACAGTCGTTTGCCGGAGCTTCGAACCTTCCCCGGCATCCAAGTGCGAATAGGGGGATAAGAGAAAGGAATAGAGCAGTCCTTGAAGTATTTCGCCAGATTTGGAGCTCAGATCCGGCATCCAAGTGCGAATAGGGGGATAAGAGAAAGGAATAGAGCAGTCCTTGAAGTATTTCGCCAGATTTGGAGCTCAGATCCGGCATCCACTCGTTGCAGAACTCGAGTTCTGAGTACTTAGCTCGGCCCTGGGATGTTTATTCGAAGCAAAGCTTAGCGACCGCTACGCGTAGAAGCTGCATGTGGCATCTTCGTACCTTCTTGGCTTTAGGAACAAAGTCTGAGTTGCATCTTCCACTGAAACATTTGAATCCCATCATCATCATCATCATCATCATCATCATCATCATCATCATCATCATCATCATCATCATCATCATCATCATCATCATCATCACACTCAGAACAGCAGAAAACATCAGCATCCCAATCACTAGTTTCACTTCAGCTTTATCCCCACTTAACATGTCCTCCACACAATATCCACAGTACGTATATATGTACTTTAGCCACCGCAACCCCAATCCGCAAGAATCCGACATCGATTCTTGGGACGGCCGGCCGTGTTGGCCGTACAGGGTCTTCAGGCCCGTACCCAACCAAGCACAAAGCCGTCGCATCGCTCCACCGGTCTCCAACATGGGCCCTGCGCAGAGTGGCTCGAGGCAAGAGCGCCCTTATTGGATATTTCCCAATGCGATTTGCTGGTTCAAGAGGATTGAGATTGAGGATTTGCCTTCGATAGGCCTTGTAGATGCGGGGTATTCGGATCCGCCCTCGTCGGATGATAGGAGCGGTGAATCAAGTCGAAAGCCGCCCGCGTCATATGAGGATAGACCGGTCTCTAGCTCTAAGACGTCGAATAGTGGTATTTTGGGTGGCGGGAATGGGCTCATCAGTGGGCATACGAATGACCACAGTGATGGCCACATAAACAACCATAGAAATTTCAGTGTTGATGGAGAGAGGGCTTCCAGTGAAGGCAGTCAAAGTCCCCCGTCATTGACCGAGGATAGCTATAGCTCTGACTATGAAATGTCAATTGGCCCGCCCGAAAACGGCACGTATGGACGCACCAACGGCCGCTTCGAACACGCCAGCAGCTGCACCATGGATCTTATTGAACAATATTCGCAGAGCAAGTTCTGTAAAGCTATCCAACCTCTCGTCCTCAAGCTAGTACTATCCCTTGCTCCAAACTCGCAAATCGAGACGAAGGCAATCGAGGCTAAAGACCTTGAGGAGCTAGAGTCAATATACGACATCTCTTTCTCGTCTCAACACCATGAAGACAGTCCCGACTCCGAGGGGTCAGCTCACAAGGATCTTTCTTCCTTGCTTGCAATCCCCAATTCTAATCCGAGTCTTGACGAGTCAATGTACGAGGAAATCTGTGATCTACTCTGGCTTCTCAAAGTCGCTCCTGACTCTGAGGACCCGGATTCATGCCTCGAAAGTATTCAGAAATTATTCGAACTTCCTACTGCCACTACTGCTGCTGCTACTACTACTACTACTACTACTACTACTACTACTACTACTACTACTACTACTACTACTACTACTACTACTACTACTACTACTACTACTACTACT